>JACEIK010004000.1:36385-47824 GCA_018107945.1 Datura stramonium
AAAAAATGAAATTGCAAAGATTTAAAAGAAAATAAAAGCCCTTACTTACCTCGGCATTTCCTAGGTTGAGTTTGGAGGAAAATCAATGAAGTTAAGAAATGGGGCAAAGGTGTGTTACAACAACATTATTTATAACGTTATATGTGAAAGTTTTGTCTTTAGTCCTAGATTCATTGTATTTAGCAAGTAAAAATTATATTTGATTACGGTAATCTTTTATTTAATTTGGTACCCTCTAAAATTAATTTTTTTCAAAGATTCTTTAATTAGTTATTTCATCAGTGTCCACACTAGATATTTACATCATTTTTTAATATCTCAAAACAAAATAAATAAACTATCTAATCAATGAATTCTATAATCTAAGTACATATTGAGTTCGGCACCAAAGGGCAATAAAATAATTTAAAATTTTTAAATCTGACAAGAGAATTTCATGTTAACCAAAAGGGATAACATGTTGAACTTCCTATAGGTTCTCATTAAATAATAATAATAATAAAAATTATATCTTACCTTGTTGGTTGTCCAATAAGGTTCTCATTTGATTTTTTTTCTTTAATTTTCTGTCTAACTTTCTGAATTAAACATAAAAAAAATATAAAAAGTTATATAGTACCTCGTTGGTTGTCCAGCGAGTTTTTCATTTGATTTATTTGTTTCTGTTTAAAAATTTTTATTTAACATTCTCAATTAAACATTAACAAAAACTATAGAGCCTATTTAGATTAGCTTAGCTTAATTAAAGCAACTTTTAAGTAAAAGTGTTTAAGAGTTGACAAACTAAAGAGTTGGGATACCCAACTTATATTTTTATTTGTTTTAAATAGTTTTTAACTTTGCCAAATACTTAAAAAAGCAAAAAAAAAAATTAATTAATTAAAAGCTGATTTGACCAACTTTCAATATAATCCAAACAGGCTCATAATCTTTTTTCTTTTCTTATATAAACACAACTTTAGTCAATATTCCCTCCATTTCATTTTAATTGCTAGGTATACTAATAGTTGTTTCAAAATACTTACTAGTTTCAAAATTCAAGAGATAATTGATCATGTTTTTTCAATTCTACCCCTAGTACTTAAAATCATTCTAAAATGTGAAAAGAGTTATTATTGTATGCTTTCAAAAAATTAATAGGGTTATATTAGTCAAATTACTATCCCTATTAATTTTTTCTTAATGGATGTGCAAATCTTATCCTAGCAATTAAAATGGAACAAAGGKAATATTATTTATTTAAGGGAAAAAGCTCAAAYATGCCATCGTACTTTCATAAAAGGCTCATTTATATCATCTGTTAATAGTTGAGCTCATTTATGCCACTGTCTTGACATAAAGTATCTATCCATGCTATTATCTTTTAACGACGCTAGGACCTGGTCTTGCAATACCGCTTTTTACACATGGCGTTAACTAATTGGGCAACGCCACTTATTTTAACCCCTAAAATTTAACTATCCAAATAATTAAAAATAACCCGCCTCATATCCTTCTAACCCACCCAATAATGTATCCAACCCGCACCAATTTAACCAAACCCCCCACCAAATCCCTAACCTCTATCATTCTTCCTCTTCTTCACATTTCTTCTATGAATTTCCTATCTAAATCCAAGAAAAACTCCCTGAGACTATTGCATTTCTGTATAACAACTAAAGAAATTGGGTTTCACATCAATACTGCTTCTATTCAAATTCAACAATCCAGATAACATTTCTCCTCCTCGTCGAGCAAACATCAAACTCAAATTATTTTTAATACCTCCAGATCACTCGAATAATTCCATCCACAACAAGTATGTTGCAAATCGAGATTATTTTTTCAAGTACTGCAATTTTGTGGCACAACAACAGGTTGATCGGTGTTTGAAGATAATGTATGATGCAGGAATATTTTTTTGGATTTAGATAGGAAATTGATAGAGGAGAAGGCTGGGGATAGGGATTTGGTGATGGTGGGTTTGCTTAAAATGGTGCGGGTCGAATATATTATTGGGTGGGTTAGAAGAGTAGGAGGTGGGTTTTTTTTAGTAGCTCAGATAGGTGTGTTTTAAGTGGGTTTAACTCATCCTAAGTCTATCCCTCTCCATGCATGCAATCCTAGAAGTTTCTAAGGGTGATCAAGCTTAAGATTCATCAAGTTCTTCCCCAAATTCCTTTGGGCTCTCAAGAGGGTTGTGAAATCAAATTCTGCCAGGTATATAAGATTATGAATGGATGTATCCGTTCATTCTCATGCCCAAATCCCTCTCAATTTCATAAAATTTCTAAGTTGATGAATCTATGGGGTTTTAACCTAAGTTGTGAATTCTCTAAGTATCTATCATGGGTATACTCTATACATGTTTTTAATGTTGAATTATGATTCATGGAAATATTTTACTATGTCTTCAATTACAAATTATGTTTTCAAACTTTACAAATTTAGATGCCCATCCATGGAAGTTCATGAAAAGTTTAGATTATAATATATGTATCCAAGCATGATGAGATGTATATGATGAAAGTATGATTTTGAATTACCCATGTCCATGTTCATGTTTTCGAATAAATCCAGTATATTTCAAGCATGTTTAAGTATTGGGCAAGCCCATATAATCAAGTATATTTCATGGTTTACTTAAATTTCATGTTATTAGCTTACCACATGGCTTTGGAGTCTAGACTCCCACTCTTTTCAGCTTGTGGTATGGTTTGAGCCCAAGGCTCCTCATGTTATGTTTTCAGATTTTTGCATGTATTATTACAATTCAGCTTCATCACCAGATCGTGGTTCAACCTCATTGTTTTTGGGAGTAATGTCTAGCACCGAGTAGGCTAAGGGTCAATCAACCCTGTGCCTCAGAACTACGCGCCAACGTAGGTCTACATATATACTTTGAGACCTCCCTTGTGAGCTTTCCCTATCCCCAAGGGGCCTTGAGCTTGATATCGATATCATGGTAGCGTCCTTAGCCCTAGCAACGCTTTGGACGGCTCTACCCGCTTAAGTGTGATAGTTAGAACCATGTAAGCTCTATCGTGGTAATGTCGGTTGTATGACGAGTCTCCCATTGTTTCTCATAATTTCAGTTATGCATGTTCATTAGATAAGATATTATGTTTTCAGCAGGTTTAATCCAATGTTTAGTTTTACTTATGATTATCAGTTTTCAGTTTTGAGTCATTCGATTCAGTTATGATATTCAGTTATGTTTAAGTCATGTTTTCAGATAATAGCATGCAAGCCCTACTCTCAAACTTTTATGATGAAATATTTATAATATGCATGATCTCTAATTTTACTTGCTTAGCGGTTTTACTTACCTTGCATATGCAGTATATTTCACGTACTAACCGCATACTTTATGTTGTATCGTTTCATGATACAAGCTCAGTCCCGCCGCTATCTTCAGTGTTAGCATCTCTCAGTTAGAGTTGGTGAGTCCTTATCTATCGAGGGCCCTTCTTGTCAATTATATTCAGTATTTTCAGTTTTAGAATTTAGTGAGTTAGTTGGGGTCTTATCCCATCAACTCGTCGGTAGAAGAGGCTTATCAGACATAGTATATATTCAGCTTAAGACTTGTGTTATGTATTCAGTTATTCAATGTTATCAAATTTTTAGACTTCCGCTATGCTATATGTTAGATTTCTGCATTTAAAAATATTGAGCTTAGATATTATGTTCATGCCATGGATTGACTTGAAGCCTCTCGGGGTTCTTTTTACCGTGTCTCAATCCGAACCTATGTTCGGGTCATGAATGTCTCGTTGTGATCTTGGACTGATGGAGGCTATTAATATTCAACAGAAAGTCAATCTTCCTTCAATGATGCTCAGACATATGGCCAGGGTTATCAACCCGACAAGCTCATGCTTTGGCGTATGGGTTCTTCTTAACTAGGATATTTGAGGTGCACCATATTCCCTTATCAGTAGGGAAGGATGGCTCCAAGATGGATTTGTTTAATATAAAGATGCTTGATGAATGTGATCTTCTGCATATTGTACCAGGATTAAAGGGGAAGAGTCCTGTGACCCAGATATTTCTTGATATGGATAATGTAAATGTCAGAGTGGCAAAACTAGAAATGGAGAATGCCCAATTTAAAGATGATTTGTCTACTGCTCAGGCTGAGATCTCCTCCTTCAAAGATAGAATGCTCAATGAATAAACTGTGCACAACAACAGAATTGATAAGCTTCTATCTTTAATGGAAAAAAATTAACTCCCTCGCATCTGTCCTAGCCAGTGTTTATCCCATCTATCTGCCTTTTTATTGTTTTTGATAATCTAATTTCCTATGTTCCTTTCTGTTTGGACCAGTTCTATTTTGTTGCTTTCTTTCTCATAATGGTTGTACTTTTCCTATGATTTAAATGTTATGTGTTGGGATTTTTGCACTACAGGTTTAAGTTTTTCTTTCCTTGAAGTTTTAAATCATGTATGCTTTAGATGACTCATATTATCAATTGCTTTAACACTTGCTACTATTTAAAGCTTGTTCTGATAAGTGTTCCCAGTGTCCATGGTTTTGTAATTTCCTACACAAGCTTGATACTTGAGAGTTGAGTGAAATTCTTGTGTTTTAGTTTTCTTCATTGTTAAGAGTTTTTATGAGTTTCTAACTCAGAGTGTGAGTTAAGAAACGCATCACTAGTTAGAGGTAATTAGTTATTCTTGAGGTACTAGAGTTGATCCCTTTGATTGCAGAGTTGTAATCTAAAACCTTCTTGTGAGTTTGAATAAAAGTCTGTTCGATAGGTCATGCTTTTATTACTCCCTTGAGCAAGGAGGTTTTTCACGTTACTGTTGTGTGTTCATTACTCTAATTATTTTGCACTTGTGATTTAACTGAACCAGGTTCAGTACCTTATATAACAGGTGGTGATTTCAGATTAAATCTGTAAAGATATATGAAATAAGGCCCCAACTCTTTCGAAATTTGAAAACGTTATCCATGCAACAACCAATCCTCTTTTAGCTGCTTTTGTCGCATCAGTTAATCTGATGCGAATTCCTTCTTTTAATTAATCTCTGAATTACTAGAATAAGATGATCTTGAGTATTTTGGATCAAATTCGATTACTTCCGATAGGTTTTGATTATCTAAGTAGTTAATACGCTTCATATATATATAATTGTTGAAACTAAACACTGATTGATACTTATCTAACCTTATAAAGGAGATAATATTTCTCTTTTGTGATAGGTTTTTGATAACTCAATTGAAGATTGCCTCTTTGGATATTTAGATAAGCGCTCTTAGTTCAACTATGTCTTAGACACCTTTTTCTTCTATTCTTTTCTTTCGAAGCGAGAAACACTTCATATATAGTTTATTGTTTTTACATCAATTTTCAATCTGTTTAATATATAGAAACTAAATTTGTTACATTTGATATCCCAATTTGTTCTAGTTAAGGAGGAAATAATTTCCTTTATTATGTAGTTATGATTCCTTTTTTAAAAGTGAATTTCTTATATAGAATTTTGAAGGAACTAGGGTTAATTACTTGCAACAAAATGATTGACTTGTGAATTGATGGTTTTATAAAGATTTAATGCAGCTTTTAATTGAGAAGTTAAGGAAATTAATTTATTTGGAAGTTAAGAGAATGTGGGCAGGTGGTTTTATGCTAAAATAGTTATGCTAGAATGTGGGCAGGTGATTTTAGTTTTGAAAAGATGATGGAGCAAAAAGGATGAAAATATTGGTTGAAAATTTTTCTCAATATTTTTCTTAAGAATAAGAAGGCTTTAAATAGACAACTTATAATAAAATACTACACAATTCAAAATTCAAAAAAACCTACAATATCTCAACAAATTAATTTATTCAATAGCAATTTAAAATTCGTAATAGATTCATCCAAAACCTAGAAACTTATTATGTTAAATAGAAAATTACTGGAGTAACTGATAATAATTCTCGACACTGCTCCTTTGCTTCAGTTTGCTGCGATTTAAAAATATTGCTTCTCCTCAAATTCTAGTTCAACGGTTGCTTACACATTTTTTAAAATTTATTTCCCTTTTCTTCTTCTTCTTTTGGTTTTGTGTTTAAAAAACACTCGGTAATATTATCTTATTTGAAAGTTCTTTAATCTGGAAATTCATAGGATTTGCAATTAGTGTTTGTAAGGACTGTTATTTCATTACAATATTCCATAAATTACAGGTTTTAAAATATAATTTTATTTTCACTGAACAAATTTGATAGTTTTTGTTACTAAAAATTGATAGGGCATTGAAAGAGAGATCGTAGATTGTCGTGTTTGAAAATAGGTTAAAATTGATATTGGTTAAAGTCGGTTTAGTTGAAAATAACCTTGCGTGTTGAAATAAGCATGGATTAAAAATGGATTGAAAATGAATTTTGAACATGATTCTTTAGATGAACTCACAGATCCCGTAAGTTCAATAAGTCTCTTGATACCACTATTGACTTTTTTAAAAGATGGTGTAGCAAAAAAATTTAAGTCTCTTGATACCACTATTGACTTTTTTAAAAGATGGTGTAGCAAAAAAATTGAAAGTATAGATAGAAAATGTCTCTCAATATTTTGTTAAGCATAAGAGGGGCGTTAAATAGCCAACTTACAATAAAGAACTACATAGTTCAAAATTCAAAAAAACATACAATATCTCAACAAATTAATCTATCCAATAAAAATTTAAAATTCTAACATAGATTTATCCTAAACCTAAAAACATATTCTGCTAAATAGAAAATTACTATAGTAATTGATAGCATCTCCAATTTGTAGCATTCTTTGTCATGTAAAGCTTTCTCCTGATACATCTTCTCTGGTACTTCTAGATTGTTCCACAATTCACCTATCATCCTAATAATTTCCCTATTCTTCCCAGAATAAAGAGATTTCAACCACTTTTTTTCCGCTTAGGATTGGTAGGATCACACTTTTTAGTAGTTGATGCTTCTTTCCCAGTAAGATTCTTACTTTGCAACTCTTGGTTTATTGGAACTTCATATAGAAAACCTTTGAAATCCTCAGATCCAATATTTACAGTAACAAGATACCCATTCCCAAACATCCGATCAATGACACCAGATACTAGTGTCGATGGTGCTTCAGTAAATGTTTCTTCTATGCTCTGTGTTTGAGGCGCGAAGTATTCTATTTCTGATGATGAAAGGACAAATCCACCAGGAGGTGGATGTAAGACATGGTGCAAAACATCATGAGGAGAAGGAGTCCAGAACAGTTCCTTCAAATAGTAGATTCTCTCGAAGTGGAATAGCAATGAAATATAGTATTCCCAGAGGAGATATGAAGCATTTGTGGATGAAGAAGGAAAATCAAAAGCTAATGCTACTTCATCCCATCTTTTATCCCCTAGAACCTTTGCTATACCACCACGACTAGTTACCTCAACAAAGAGGCGATGCAAATCCAACGCTTTGCCCCCTATAACAGGGATCATCAACTCGCTTCGCAGGACAACATGGAGCTTCTTCAAAGTATCCATGAAGAGTTGAGGAGAGTCTATAATATTGTCATATGAAACCAGCCGAGGTGGATATGAATATTGATAATTTGGGGGCTCTTCTCTCTTTGTCATTTTTAACATCTTATTTCGAAACATACTCTCAAGTACTCCTAATCTGCAGACAAAGCAGAGAAAGACAAGTGTGATAAGGACAGCTAGTGTATATGTATCACCATGAGCTAGTGTGTGTGTGCGTATATAATATGATGACATATTATAACTATGAGCCGTGACAATAGTATTACGAAGATGGAGAAAGATCTATAAGAGAACTACGTATTGTTATTACATAGCAATTTTTTGCTTCATGAAAGACAATGAATTTATAGGTACCGAGTTGAATAAATTATATGCAAGAAAAAATGGGAGGATATTGAGCACCTTTATAGTAGGGCATCGACATAGATTTGGATTATACCAAGATATATAATAATTAATAATGACAAATTTAATATCTTTAATATACATGTGACTTACAGAATCAGTTCACACTATTCCCTTTCCAGTTTCACACTATTCACATGTTCAAGATTCTTTTAACTAAGCAGATTTATATACTCATTTCTTTCATATCTTTAATGAATCTCAGTATAAAAATGTAACCCTATTTTTTTTCCTTTTGCAACTAATTAGCCGTAATATTCCAATATTAATCATTTATAGCTTCCTTCATTTCTTAGAAACTATTGCCTCTTTAAGTGGGCGAGTATCTTGAATTTTCTTTTTGTATGACAAGAACCTTCAAAATACTCTTGAGCAAATTAAGAACTTTTATAGACCTATTCAAACTTACTTGATTCTCTTTTTATGTCTGGTTTTTCCTATGTTTTATAAATCTCTTGTCTATTTTTTTTTATCAAGCAGAAATTTAAGGGGAGGTCATTGAAATTATCTCAAATACAAAAAAAAGGCTAGTTTCGTCCCTGTGACATGAGTCATGCTACATTAAATAAACTGATATTAATTCTTCGAGAAATTAAAAATGAAGGGTGAAAATTTTCATATCTCACATAGGTCCCTTCGGGGATATCCGATAAAATTTGAACGATACAGAAAAGATTAGCATGATCGTTGCGCAAGGATGACATGCACAAACTAATAAATGGTTCAATTAAAAAAATGAGAGAAAATCATCACAACATTAAAAGAGAGAAAATCAAATATAAATAACCTTCGCATTTGAATAAGTTAAAAAAATGAAATTTCAAAGATTTAAAAGAAAATAAAAGCCCTTACTTACCTCGGCATTTCCTAGGTTGAGTTTGGAGGAAAATCAGTACTCGATAGGTAATACAATTTGCAAAAAAACAATGAAGTTAAGAAATGGGGCAAAGGTGTGTTACAACAACATTATTTATAACTTATATGTGAAAGTTTTGTCTTTAGTCCGGCACCAAAAGGGCAATAAAATAATTCAAAATTTTCAAATCAGAAAAAAGAATTTTGTGTTAACCAAAAAGGGATAATGCGTTGAACCTCCAATGAAGTTCTCATTAAATAATTAAAAAATTATATCATACCTCGTTGGTTGCCCAACAAGGTTTTCATTTTTTTTTAAAGTTTTCTGTCTATCTTTCTGAATTAAACATAAACTAAATAAAAAAATTATATAGTACCGCGTTGGTTGTCCAGCGAGATTTTCATTTGATTTATTTGTTTCTGTTTAAAATTTTTTATTTAACATTCTCAATTAAACAATAACAAAAATTATAGAGCCTGTTTAGATTAGATTAATTAAAGCAACTTTTTAAGTAAAAGTGTTTAAGAGTTAACAAACAAAAGATACCCATCTTATACATTTTATTTGTTTTAAATCGTTTTTAACTTTGCCAAATACTTAAAAAAGCTAAAAAAGAAAAAATGGGAGGATATTGAGCACCTTTATAGGAGGTCATCGACATAGATTTGGATTATACCTAGATATATAATAATTAATAATGACAAATTTAACATCTTTAATATACATGTGACTTACAGAATTGGTTCACACTATTCCCTTTTCAATTTCACACTATTCATATGTTCAAGATTCTTTTAATTAAGTAGATTTATATACTAATTTCTTTCATATCTTTAATGAATCTTAGTATAAAAATGTAACCCTATTTTTTTTTCCTTTTGCAACTAATTAGCCGTAATATTCCAATATTAATCATTTATAGCTTCCTTCATTTCTTAGAAACTATTGCCTCTTTAAGTGGGCAAGTATCTTGAATTTTCTTTTTGTATGACAAGAACCTTCAAAATACTCTTGAGCAAATTAAGAACTTTTATAGACCTATTTAAACTTACTCGGTTCTCTTTTTATGTGTGGTTTTTCCTATGTTTTATGAATTTCTTATCTATTTTTTTATCAAGCAGAAATTTAAGGGGAGGTCATTGAAATTATCTCAAATAAAAAAATAAAAAAAGAGGGTTAGTTCCGTTCCTATGACATGAGTCATGCTACATTAAACAAACTGACATTAATTTTTCGAGAAATTAAAAATGAAAGACTGATATTTTTCATATCTCACATAGATTCCTTCATAGATATACGATAAAATTTGAACAACACATAGAAGATTAGCATGATCGTTGTGCAAGGATGACACACGAAAATTAATAAATGGTTCAATTAAAAAAATGAGAAAAAATCATCACACCATTAAAAGAGAGAAAATCATGTTTAAGTAAATTAAAAAAATGAAATTGCAAAGATTTAAAAGAAAAGAAAAGCCCTTACTTACCTCGGCATTTCCTAGGTTGAGTTTGGAGGAAAATCAGTACTCAATAGGTAATACAATTTGCAAAAAACAATGAAGTTAAGAAATAGGGCAAAGGTGTGTTACAACAACATTGTTTATAACGTTATATGTGAAACTTTTGTCTTTAGTCCTAGATTCATTGTATTTAGCAAGTAAAATCATATATTACGCTAATCTTTTATTTAATTTGATACCCTCTAAAATTAATTCTTTTTCAAAGGTTTTCTAATTAGTTATTTCAGCAGTGTCCACACTAGATATTTATATCATTTTTTAATACCTCAAAACAAAATAAATAAACTATCTAATCAATGGATTCTATAATCTAAGTACGTATTGAGTCCGGCACCAAAAGGGCAATAAAATAATTCAAAAATATTAAAGAATTTTATGTTAACCAAAAGGGACAATGTGTTGAACCTCCTATAGGTTCTCATTAAATAATTAAAAAAAAATTATATCTTACCTTATTGGTTGCCCAACAAGGTTCTCATTTGATTTTTTTCTTTAATTTTCTGTCTAACTTTCTGAATTAAACATAAAAAATAAAAATAAAAAATTATATAGTATATCGTTGATTGTCCAACGAGGTTTTCATTTCATTTATCTATTTTTGTTTAACATTCTCAATTAAACATTAAAAAAAATATAGAGCCCATTTAGATTAGCTTAATTAAAACAACTTTTAAATAAAAGTGTTTAAGAGTTAACAAACAAAAAAGTTGGGATACCCAACTTATAACATTTTACTTGTTTTAGACGGTATTTAATTTTTTCAAATGATTTTAAAAACTAAAAAATAATAATAATAATAATTAAAAGCTGATTTGACCAGCTTTCAATATAATCCAAATAGGCTCATAATCTTCTTTTATTTCTTATATAAACATAACTTTAGTCAATATTATTTATTTAATAAATATTTTTAGCTTAATATGAAGGGAGTACAAATCAAGTTTCTTAGCCAGAGGTGAGAAAATCAGTTCATAAGATTATAATTTGTCCAATTTATTCAAATTTGGAGTAATAATTGACCCGCTCATTTATTAGCTCAACGTATTTCAGCCCAACTCATTTCAATTCATCAAAGTTTGGGCTAAAATCTAGCCCAAATTGATTCATGAGAAATCTTGCCAAAATATTTTTAAAAAGATATTTTATTTTATTTAATATGTTATATTTATTCATAATA
>JACEIK010004000.1:75681-88301 GCA_018107945.1 Datura stramonium
TCATAATAAATAAAAATATTAATTTTATAAGTTATCAAAAGATTATAAAAAAATAAATAAAGCAATTAAAACTTAATTAGAGTTGTGCAGGTTAAGTTATGACCCACATTTTAGCCTATTTCAGCCCAACCCATTTCAACCCAAGTAATATTTGGACGAGTCAAATAAAAAAAAACAGATGCATTATGAAGCAATTACCATTGGAACTCCAAACTTATAATTTGATGAATGTCTAGTCTTGTAGTTAATTCGAGAATCTTACTTTCAAGAAATAGAACCCTCAACTCAAATATATCTTATTTCATTTTGAGATATGTAGAAATTGCTGGAAAAATAATATAATAAAGAAAATAATCATCTTTAAATATAGTTCAATGGTTGCATTAATATCACATTTTAATTAATATTGACAAGTTTTCAATTCTTTATACAGCTTTATAGCTATTAATCTTCTTTATTAGTTATTAACCTTTGTAACCTACAAAACATTATGAGGATTAATTTCTCATTATTCTCCCTGTATATAAATGATAGTCTCCTTCCTTTGAGAGAAAAAAGGCAAGTGAAAGAGAGAAAGAAACATTTTAATTTCTTCCAACTTTTTGAATTGTTAGATTTTCTACCGATTTAAAATTTTTTGTGGAATTCTAGTATGACTATATCGGGTGAACAGTGTCATAAGTACGTCGCAAGCTATAGTCTATGAGAATTTTCATGATTTTAAGACAAATATAACCATAATGAACAAAATTGTAAGTCTTTTTAACAAGTAAAAAGATCCGTCTAATTTCAAATCCCTCGAAATAAAACAAACCTAATTTAGCCATGTAACAAACCTCTGATTCCATTGCGTCAAATACTGAGAAAAAATTCTCAAGTTAAGCAACCTATTTGATTACATGAACATACTTAAATCCAATCTCAACTTCCCTTAGCCTTGAACCAACCACAGGACGCGAGCTTGGAACTTCTAAGACACACAATTTCTATTTTCTCCGATCTCTTGCATAAATGCAGAAAAAAATGATATAAGACGATCGCACTTGTGTTATCCTTCTGTGTTCAAATCAGTAAAGAAGAAAAATAATAAATATTTGAGGTCACAGAATTTATTCTGTGAGTGTTCCTCAATGTACTCGAGGTTTTCTCCTGGGATAAAACAATATACTTGTTGTTGGCGTAACAGTACCTCAAACGCCAGTAACTTCGTCGAAACATTGGAATGTATCACAAGCTTGAGTGTGGTTGACAAAAAACTGATGCACTTAAACTTGGTTCCTAACATAAGAGAAGTCTACAAAAATATGCTTCTTGCAGATATGAAACATTGGATTATGACAGAGATAAGTGATACCAACACTGTCACAAAAGATTGTGGGTATATTCGGAATGGTGGCATGCAATTCATTGAGCAAGTTGTGCACCCATATGAGTTCTGCAAGCGCGTTTGCAATAGATTTGTACTCTGCGTCAATGGATGAACGAGCTACAACTGGGTTGAGCCCAAAGAAAAAAACATAACCTAATGTGGACATTCTGTCATTCATGTAACATACATGAAGTTGTTGTGGCTTTTAGATACCGTAGTATATTTTAGGGTCGTGCATATCACAGTTTATTGACAGTGTAAGAAATTTCAGGTCGTGTGAATGATAAGTATTGTAACTTATCGAGGGTGCGCCTGTAGAGTGTAGCATTATCAAGTGGAGAACGATCAGTTGCCCGAAGTTGTTTAGGCATATTGGTGTCAAGAATCCTTTGCAATTTTGCATATTCAATTCAAACAGAATGTCAAGAATGTATTTGGATTGAGAGAGAGTAAGACCATCTCACACTTTTATAACTTCGATACCCAAAAAGAAGTCTAAATAACCAAGATCCTTAAAAGAAAAACCAGAACCCAAAGAATCAATAACGTGTCTAATCAAGCAGGGATGATTTTCCATGATCAAAATGTCGTCAACATAGATGAGCACATAAACAGTTGCATCTAGATTCTTCAAAATAAACAAAAGGTTGAATTCAAACTTAATAAATCCCATTTTCTGTGATGATTAGGCAATTCAATATACTAAGATGGGAGGACAGGGCTTGTTTGAGACTATAAATGACTCTTTTTCAACCTGTAAATATGAAAAGGGAACTGTGAATTAACAAATTCTTGAGATTGACATAAAAACCTCTCCAATCAATTGGCACTGTAGGAAAGCATTGTTGACATCTAATTTATGAATCGGTCAATTGTGCTGCACTGCTATGGATAACACAAGTCGCACTATTGTTGGCTTGATAACAGGACCGAAGATTTGATGAAAATCCAATCTAAGGCGTTGCGTGAATCCCTTTGCAATGAGGCGAGCTTTGTATCAATCTATAGAGCCATCAGCTTTTATTTTATTGTAATACAACCATTTGCGGTCTATAACATTCTTTGCTGAGTTTCGCGATATCAATTTCCAAGTTTGATTCTTTATCATATTATGCTTTCATAGTTCGTCTTCACTCTTCATAGATGGTAGCTTGTCTGAAGGTTGTTTGCGCACGAGTGAAATAAGTTAGAAAATTGAATTGTCTTTGGGGCTTTGATAATATTATTCTAGGACCTAATGCTAGTTATTCGCTTTGATGCAGGCTCTAGAATTAGCATAGGGTGGAGGGATTTGCTTTGCCAGGAAGTGAAGAAGTTTTGGTGGCTGGAGATGAAGCAATAGGAGTTTGGAGCAGAGTGTTGGTGTTGGATTTACGTCTCTGATATGTTAGCAAAGGTGCAAGTTGTGTGTTTGAGATTGTGTGATGTTATATTAGTAAAGGTGCAGGCAATGAGTTTGATGTTGTTTGATGCTGGGAAGAAGGAGAAGAAAGTGGAGAATTACCTTAGGTTAGTTGTCAAAGCAAAGGTGTGCATGATGGCTCTGAGAAACACCTAAATACACACAAGGGGTGGACTTAGGCTCCAACTTATTTTTGCTATAGGGTTTAAGCCATGAATAACATAGACAATCAAAAAATTTTAAATTGATTTACTTGGGAGGTTTACCAAATAATTTTTGGTAAGGTGACTCGTTGTTTAAGATGGACGTGGGTAGCGATTAATGAGATAAACAACATGATGGCAGGCCAAAGATCTTAGTTCTAATGGTAGAGATACTTCATGGAGAAGGCTTATGGTGGTCTCAACAATATGATGATGGCGACATTCAACTATGGCAACATGTTGTGGTGTATACAACCATGTATACTTGGTGTATTAATCAACAAAAATACAGTAATATAATTTTTTTTCTCTAGTGATAAAATAGGTGATGGTCCCCATAAATCCTTAAACATAACCTGAAAAGAAATATTACTGGATAAAGTAAGTCATTGAAATGACAAAAGATATGCTTTATTAGACGAACAAGCATAACAAAACTTGTATACAGAAAGGAGATTTTTGTGGAGGCGAGATTAGATGCAGCCACTCGTAGAGTCCATTCATATTCCGGTCTTGTATTAGCAGCTTCTAATCATAAAGGCCCTTCATAAGAAAAAGTAAAAGGAAAAAATTCAACACATGATAGATTGTCTGTAACAAAACATGGCTACAGAAAATTAGATTCTTTTTAATTATTGGAACATAGACTGTTAAAAAGCCTGAAAGCAAGATTAGATATTTTTATATGAGTTGAACCAATATAAGCCATCAGAATGATTTTATCGTTACCCACAGATGTGTTCTCATTGCATGTATACTCCTCAAGATTGTGAGGTTCAACTGTGACATGATCAGTTGCACCAGAATTCAGAACCAGAAGAGTTTTCTGTTAACTGCAGATCAAAGGCAAAGTAGGCCTTAGCTTCAAAATGATTGTGTGATTTGGAAGGACATACATCTATAGTGTGATCAAATTTTTGGCATAATTGACATCAAACAGATTGTCTCGATCTCTAGTTTTGCTTATTGTTGGAGCTGAACTGTCGAGTCATTGTTTGTTTCCATTGTTGACTGTTGAAGCAATGATTGCTCCTGTTAGACTGGGGTGACATGTTTGTCTTAATTATGCGCTACAACAATTGTGATAATGGTGCCTGAGAAAAAGCTCAGGATCTGTGAGCTTGTAAAAAAATTCTTCAAAACTCAAGGAAGTCTTGTGCTGTTATAGCAATAGAAATTTCACGATACTCGAGGCCAAATCGCTTATAATCTTGACAATAAATTCATCATATGTTATTGGTAATCTAGCATCTTTGAGCGCATCAGAGCGAGAGCTAACCTCTTGTAAGCATTCTGCAATGATTTTAAGGCTTTCCTAATATTTTGTGATTGGTCTCACAAGCTAAAAATGCAAGTGTGGCTATTATTTGTGTAAGTCATGTGAAGAACTTTCCAAGAACTTTTGAGCCGAGGAGTTGTTGCGATAATTTGGTGCAATGATAGAATAAAAAGATGTTATCATTGCTTGTTAGATTGGGTGATCCTGAGAGAACCAAACCTGGCACCATAAGGTTATCTTGGGTAACGGACAGTGGTGCTGCCAATTTTGAGTCGTCAAGATGTCCCATGAGTTGATGGTCATTGAGTAACATCACAAATTGCGTTTTTCAAATTAAAAAATTGATGTTACATTGCAGTTTGATAGGTTACTAAGGAATGAAATTGATTGTACCATATGAAGTATTGGTGAAGCTGCAAAAACACTCATGCTGGCAACAATATCATCACCAGAGATTGTGTTTCCAGATGTAGCCACAAATGGGAACAGAAAAAGAATCTCACTCGTTAGAGCTTATGGACTCTAATATCATAATAAAATCTAATAGAGGAAAATAGTCAAAAGATGATTTTATGCATTGCTCTATACTACTAAACAATAGGAAGTCTTGTACAAATACGCAAACGCAGTAACTATAACTAGTAACTAATGTTTGGTAGCTGATTTAAATAAGAATTACGCAAGTATCAAATTCTGCATAAATAATAGCATGTGATAATTGGTTAAGAGGTAAATTATTCATGTATAAAATTAATAAGGTATCTGGTATGTAATTTAAAAATCTGCATAACTAATACAAATACAAGTTATGAGAAAATTTATGTATTATTTTATAAAGAACAGAAGGTAAAATAAGTAATACATTGAATAACTAAACCCCGCATAAGATAATACAAAGATTCTCTCAAACTAATTCATATATTTCTAATACCTACATAACTCTAACCAGTCACCGAACGATCCCTTATTGCGTTACGACTTACGACCATTGCTTGTCCAAAAATAGGCCAACACAAACCAGAAATTACCAAGTGCACTGCCACAAATTCAATACGTGAAAATTGTCCCTTTGGGAAAAAGGGAGGGGAAGGTTGTACGCCCTCCTCCCTCCCTTATCATTGTCTGAAGCGATTACTGCAAAGTTCCCCTTTGATCAGAAGTAACTGAACTGCTTAAATTTAAACTCAGACATGTTTGCCACCATGAGGGGACAAATTATTAGGAATTGCACAACAGAAAATTAACACAAAAAGGATATATTAAGACTGAATTCACCTCATCAACCAAAATAAAAACATCAACTCTTGAGAACTATTCAACTCTAGGAGTAATTAGATGTTGGTCTACAAAATGCATAAACATAAACTTGCTAGCAGATAAACCGATCCAGCAGTCAGCTCTCAGCTTACTGAATGTTTGAGGACTTGTTAAGGATAACACCTTCATATTTGACCTGGAACCACTTCATTGCGTCCTCCTTTGTGACTCTGTGCTGGATCCCAACCCGAGACTTGCACCTACGACGTCTAGCAACACGGTATCCTGGGCGTTCCAGGACAACATAGAAATCCATACCATAGATACCGGTTGAAGGGTCATACCTTTTAACACAAAGGAATAGCATGTCAATGAAATAATAAGGGCACAACATTTCCAAGATATTAACAAGACCAGCTGATACAAAACATCCTTAGCCTCATATAGTAAGACAGTAAAATATAATTATTCCCTGTAAACGTTTGTTAAGGCAAGGTAAGAAAATGCTGCGACAATACACTTCTAGAAGAGGATTAAGTGGAAAAACTATTAACTCACATATGTGTAATGAGTTTGGCATAATAAAAGCTAGCAGCACTCCTAAACTAAATATGTGGAATGTAACAGTAGTCATTAGGAATTAAATTGCGAACTGCTTACTTAATTCCAAGATCAATGTGTTCCTGAATACCAAATCCAAAGCAGCCAGTTTCACTGAAGTTTCTTCTCAACAGCTCATACTCCTTGACCTTCAATCCACTCTCAAGGAGCTGCATAGCTTTTTCCCCTCTGACAGTGACGTAGCAGGCAATCTTTTCATTACGTCTGATTCCGAAGGACCGCACAGTATACCTTGCTGTCAATGGGAATAAATAAAGCACATGAAAACATGAAACAGCAACCAGCGGAAATTTTGATAATGTTTAGTCGGTTAAAAGACAAACAACACCAAATCATACATATCATGGGGAATTGCATTAAACCTGAGTATGGAGTACCCAATATCAATGTAATACAAATGAGGAACAATATGCATAACTTGTGACACTGAGTTTAGCAAGTTCCAATTATTTCAAATTGCTACACAAACTAGACCAACTAAGAGCACTAATAAGTGCACACAGAATCCACATTAATTAGAAACTCTTGTTTTGCTAGTTACAACATACCAAGTGTAATCACACAAGTGAGGTCTAGGGAGGGTAGTGTATTTGCAGCCTCACACCGACCTTTTTTTGCTAGTTGCTTAACGCTTTAGCTCTTCACATTTAGACGAGTTTAAACTACAAACATAAGGCAAGCATGTACTTGACAAGCTTCCAAGGGAGGGTAGTGTATTTGCAGCCTTACACCTACCTTTTTTTGCTAGTTGCTTAACGCATTAGCTCTTCACAATTAGACGAGTTTAAACTACAAATATAAGTACGAAAAGGGGGAGGGAGAGGCTACAAGCTCATATTCCTACAGTAACTGAATACAAATTAAAGCCAGACTTCAATAAATGTACCATTTCAGCAACAACATTAACTAATCACCACAATCAAACAGCTCAAACACCAATCGTGAGATTCTTTCATATATAAGAAAATGTTCATTCTTTAACATACACAGAGCTCAAAGGACAGCCAAAGGTGTTAGATAAAATGTGCTTAAGAAATTGAAACAAAGTGCAGATGAGATTGATAAGCATACCTTTGGAGAAAACAGGGCTTTGGCCACTGAGTTGCTCCAAGACCTACAAGTACAAGAATACATTCAATCAACCATCTACACCTCGATCCCGGACTAATCCGATTCGTTTAATAAAAAAACATGTATATCCATTCAGCTCTATTTGGGTTCATTTCATTCTAATACTGAAAAAAAAAATTACAGCAAATTAGGGGTCATCAAACCTTGGCGGCTCTGGTGAGACGATCTCCACTTTCACCAACGGAGATGTTGAGGACGAGCTTCTGGACTTTAATGTCCCTCATTGGGTTGCTCAATTTCTTCTCTGAAGCCTAATCACACAACACACAATGAAATACCAACAGCGAGTACATTAGATTACAAATAACCATATGTAAAGAACAACAATATTCATCGGAAAATGGAAGGAAGATAGATACCATGGCGCTTCGTTGCAGCTGCAGGGCAGAACTTTAGGGTACACAGAGGAAACGGAGAAGAGTAAGAGAAACCCTAGTTCGATCCAAGTATATATATGTGTTGTATTATATAAGGGGAGCTGCCTTACTGCTTATTTCTGGACCTAGGGGTATTTTCGGAATATTAGTTAAACCTTTTTCCATGTTTATTTGGTGTGGAGAAAAATGTTCGAAAAATGTTTTTTGATTAAGTGGTCGTCTGCTCGTAATTTTTTTTTTTTCGGAGTTGGATTTCAGGATTCATGTTTGATCATAAAATTTGAGAAAATTTAAAATTTAAAAATAATAAAAGTTACTTTCTTTTTTTCATTCTAAATTAAGCATTGAAATTTAAAAATAATTTCAATTTATATTATGATCAAACACAACTCTAATTTTCAAATATCATTTTTTCTTTGAAAATAAAATTACTATTTTCAAATTTCATAATTTTCATGGCCAAGGGGTCCTATTGTTTTCAGGATAATCGTCTCTCTAAAAAAATTATTCTTGAATATATTTTTAACCTGTGTTTGTTTCAGGGTTTTTCTATTTTTTTTTTAGAAGAATTGTTTTATTATATAAGGGTAGGAAAAGGAAAAATAGGGGAAGAGATTACGAGGTGGAAACTTGAACTCCATCAATAAGGCGAAAATTCAGGTAGCAAGCAAAATTGGGCTACTGAAATTCCCGTTTTCTAATCTTTTCATGTTTAGTTGAACAAAATATTTTGGAAACATTTTGTAACATCTCATACGTTTAGATAGATTTAATCATTAAGTTTCAAATGTATGAATCTAGTTTTAAAGTTACGTGTTGTACATTAAGGAAAGATAGGGGATTGGAGTCAAGTGCGAGACATCGCACGAGAGGGCAAAAAGCCCAAGAGCTTGAGTTTTTGGCTTGCCATGACGCGTCGTGCTAGGCGGACCACGTCGCAGTAGTGTTTTTGGTGATGGAGGAGTATATATAACTTCTTTGATTGGTTCTATTCATTTCATCTAATTACTAGAGGTGAAAACCCTTACATGCTCTCTAGATTTCTAATGTTCTTGATATAATTCATAATGATTGATCCATTCGAGCCTAGATCGTTGAATCCTTCAGCTAACACGTGTTTTTTCCGTCGTGTCGCTTCATTTGTTGTCATTTCAAAAGAGTTATTTTGTGAGTGTCTTTCCTCCTTTCATGATCTGGTTGATGTATGTGCTTATAGATCTTCGCCTTATCCTTATATCGAGCTTCGAAAATTAATTTCACAGTATTCTTACTGATATCATATTCGTGTTGCTTTTTGTCGTTAGTTGTTGGTTTCGGTTTTCTAGGTGTTTTAAGTTGTTCATTGGAAGTATCTTGGTGATTAGGAGAGCGGGATTTAGTGTAGAACCGTGTGGTCATGCGTGACGTATGTTAAGGCTTTTTCAAATCTCTTTCGGCATGTCTTTCCTTAAGTTCCAAATTATCATATTGTAGTGCTATCATGGATATTTTTAGTAATCTTGTTTATCCTTGTGTTGGTCAAATGGGTATGTTGTGTCGAAAGCTAGGGTTGATGGTGTAGTTTGGAATCGAGTGTGGATATACATGTTGGTGGCGTGTTGGTGATTTGTTTTAAGGGTTGTGGTTCTAGTGTTGATTGTGAGGTCAGATTATAGAGTTGTGTACGTTGTGCTGAGCTGTTCATTGTGCATATACATACTTATTTGTTGCATATTTATTGTTTTTCACCATCAGGACTTTGCGAGAACCTATAAGGCCATGACAGTTTTCTGGAAGGACTGATTCTGTGGCTTTATAAGAACTTGTAAAACTATAAGGGTTTTTTGGCAGGGTCAAGATGTACATGTGTGGACTATAAGGTTGTGAGGGTGTCCGAAAAGATTAAGTTTGTACATGGAGAGCACCTGTAAGACCTTAAGAGTTCAAGACATGGTCAAGCTTGTATTTTTCGTTATCCTATAGGGCCGTGAATATTTCCAGCAAGGTTTTGCACATTCTGCTGCCTCAATTCCTTTTGTGTCCACGGCTTCAATCCGCTCACAAAGTAGTGCAACTTGTCTTCTTCTACCATATTGCCCACATTCAGCATCAAGGATGAAAATTCCTTGACATACATTAGCACCGAGCTACCTTGCCTCAAACGCCGCAACCCGTCTCTTGCCACCCAAGACGCGTTGCTTGGAAGGAATTGGGATTTTAACTCCTTCAAAGCATCCCACATTTCAATTTTGGGTAGTCTTATACTTTCAAATTCGGCAGCCATTGTCCTCCACCATACCTTGGCATCGTCACCCAAATACATCGTTGTGACAGACACCTTTTCATCGTCCGACACCTTGGCTGCTTGAAAATAATTTTCCATGTCCCACAGAAAATTTTCCAACTCCTTGGCGCTACGTACACCATTGTACGCCTTTGATTCTAGAACTTTTAACTTGGTCCGCTCCTCACCACGAAAAACAATGCCTTGCAATGCCCTCCGCAGCAAGAGAACTTCGGCCCCCAGATCCTCCTTTTCCTTGCGAACTATTTCCATATCTGCCTTGACTGCATCATGCTTCGCTGCATATTCTGCCTCTAGAGTCCAAATCTGTTCGGCCATGTCATCATGAAACTTTACTAGTTCCATGTTGACGCCATGGATCTGTGTTAACAAGTCCACCAAATCTGCACTGTTGTCGGTTATGCCGACGAGCGCCTCCAACCGTGCAATTCGTTCCCACAGTTCAACGTTTCCTCCAGCCATCATCTAAGTACAACTGTGCTCTGGTACCAGTTGTCACAGGGGCAGATTCTACACACGCTAGAGGTTTCTGCCTTAGCGCCTAACCCACCGTGCGGCAGTAAATTCCACCTGCTTGACCCAGCCTATCTTTGACAACGCTAAAATCTGTACTTAGAATTATTTCGTGTGGCAGAATTTAAATTGAACACACATACATACGGGATAATCACAACCTTTGCATTACTTTGAAAACAACACAAAGGACCCTCACTTGCGTGACAACAACCTGCCGCGACTTTCAATCCTAGGCGCAATCCACAAGTCGGATGTTGCCAACTATCATGTGAACGTCTAGCCTATAACTTACCTAGTTCACCAACACTTAGTGAATTTCTAGCCTTAAGCTTGCCTCATTCACTACTTACTGCCCTCTCAGCCGGCCCTCTCGTCTAAGGCAAAGGCTGTCATTTATAGGCACATGCCAGCCTTGCCCATTTACAACCAATGGCCTGCCGACACTTGTCGCGGCCTAAGCATACAAATAATATATGGCACAAGTGCCTATAAACGTGCAGATGAAATCCCCATCTGCTTAGGCTATTTGAATTTCAAATTTTAAACGCTAAGGCAAAATACAAGGAATGGAGCCAAAAACGATTACACAAAGAAACTGCCGAACTGCCTGTGCCATGTGTCGGCCTGCAAGGGCACCAACACATGGGCGCACGCGCGCGAGCAGCCATGCGTGCCCAATCTTGGTTCCAAATGCTTTCCCTTCGCACCAAGACCTCGGCCACGCCACTGCCGAGTTGCCCAACCGCATTTGCCTGCCACAATTCCACTGTCGTGCAACTGCCGACATGCCGACTGCAATTTCCTTTGTTCCATGCCATCTTTGTTTTCCCTCGTGCCATTTCCTTGCTTTCTTCATGGCTTGCCTTGATTCTCATTTTCCATTCATCTAGCCAAAGCCTTAACACCCACACTTGATCCGATAATGACACTTGCCACAAGCTAGTGTGTCACTGCCTTGCGCGATGCTTTCTGCCGATGCCCGCTTAGTGGCCAATGTCATGTCATGGCGCACTAATCTGCCACGCTTGCACACTTTGCCACTTGCCTTAGCAATGCCACCACATTTCTCCCACATGCTTGATTCGACCCACACCTAGGCCAAGACAAAGTCAATTATGTCAACCCTTTGCCACCACCATGCCACATACCGAGTTCAAGAATCAGGCCCCTAACAGGTTCCCACCAAATGTCTTGTTCAATCTCATCTCTAACTTCTAGCATTCTTTTCCAAATTTGAGATCCTCCCTTCCATTGCACTACTATTGAAATAATTTTTTTTGCAATATTTATTTCACATGTAGTCAACCCAGTAAGACCTAGAAGTTCTAAACTTCCACCATAGTTTAACAAACGTAGCTTTGAAAATATCAAAGAGAGATTTAAAATCAATACCCCCTTCTTTCTTAGGATAACACATCTTAAGCCATGCTGGCCAGTGTTTGCTTGCCCCTTCTTCTTTTGTACTCCAAAAGAATTTATTAAAGATCTTGTGGAGTTCATAAATAACAAACTTTGGTGGAACTACATCAGATAGCAGATATACAAGAATACTCTGCAGTACACTAATAATTAAAGTAGCTTTACCCCCAAATGATAGAAGTTTCCCTTTCCAATTTTTTGCAGTCTTCTGTTATACACTCGTTGCTGGTGTAGGGAAGCAGTGAACTAACCGGCTACATGTGGCATTTTGTGTAAAACAAAAAAAAAAATATTTTATAATCTTTTTAGTAAACAAAATAAAAATAATATTCTTAAAAAAAACTTAATTTGCACCCAATTTAGAAAAAAAATTACAACTTTTGAAAAAACAAAACACAAATCTAGAAAAAATAGAAAAAACTATTTTAAAATCTACTTAATAAATAAAATAAAAATAACACACTAAAAGAGAAACAGCATATTTAGATCCTAAGTGTTTAAAAGAAATAAAACTTAATTAAAATATTTAAATAAAATTTCGTGCCAACTTCAGATATTTTTTTACGTGTTCAACCAATTTATATTCTAAAATTAAAACATTGGCCTGAATCAAGTGAAATGCGCGTTTAAAACTTGAATCTAACTTGGAGACTTATTTATGGTTCCTATGAAAAAATTAATAAATTTCAACTACCAGAAGAAATGACTTTGAACATAACTATGATATGTGATTTAAAAAAATATATTAAAAGAATTTTACAT
>JACEIK010004000.1:129682-142473 GCA_018107945.1 Datura stramonium
TAGAATGGTGCCCTAACGCACCTTAAATTCGTTAGGTGGCGACTCTTCGATAATCTACCCTTAAGAGTTGTCAATGTCGAATCCCGCTCTTTCCGCGAGGAAAAAATGGGGCGCGACACACTCTTCTTGTCCGAAGTACTATAGGCCCATAGGCATGCTGTGACTAAGGTATACTAGATCTTTAGTGTTGTATTCAAGCCTGGTAAGCTCCTGTAACTGGGTCTGAGGCTTCTGGGTTCCTGTAGCTATATCTGAGCCATCCTATAGTCGTGCCTGAGTCGTCTGGGCTCCTATAACTGTATTTAAGCCATCTGGGTTCCTGTAACTATATCTGAGCCATCTGGGCTTCTGTAACTGTATCTGAGCCGTCTGGGCTCCTGTAACTGTATCTGAGCCGTCTGGGTTCCTGTAACTATATCTAAGCCATCTGGGCTCCTATAACTGTATATGAGCCGTCTTGGCTTCTGTAACTGTATCTGAGCCGTTTGGCTCCTATAATTGTATCTAAGCCACCTGAGCTCCTGTAATTGTATCTGAGTTGTTTGGGCTCCTGTCTATATATAAGCATAGAACTATATATTGTGTTGCCAAAGTATGCCTTATGCTGCCTAATTTAGCAAGGTATGCTAACAGCCACCCTCAGGACTCTGTGGCCTTAATATGGTAACAAGGCACCGACTAATCCTTCTAATCCTTTTAACCGGTAAACAACAGAACAGCGAATTCCTACGTCGCCTTTTGCCATAATCAAAGATGGGTATAAACCTCTCAACAAGGAATACTATATTGTAACCTCAATTTATCTCTTAGCTTCTAATCTCTACGCTATAGGCACAAGCTGCTACAAGGTATTGACTATATTTGCTAAACAACAGGAGGAACTTGCCAAGAGGAATTAGCCTTAACATACCTTGAATGTCGATTCTCGTCTATCCAATTAGTTCCAACCTGCAGCTGGCAATTCCAACCAATTGCATCTTCTATGCTAAGAGAATAAGGCTATTTTCAATACTAAGACTTGGCAAACAATGATATCTTTCGATAATAATAACTATAATTCAACTCCATTTAATTCGGTCGAAAACTCACAATTTCTCGAGAGTTTAGAAGGGAGAAATTTACCTATTGCCTGTAGCCACTTGGGACTCAATCTGAAGTATTTCCGACAACCTTTTACTTGGTGGATTTCCAGTACACTGAGCAAATTTTCAAGAAATAACTCCATAGAGATGTTTTTCGTAGGCCTAAAACACGTTATCCTAGGTGAATTTACATTTGGATGGAGTTTAACAACGTAATTTGATGAAAAATGCCCTTCGCTCTTCTCACTTCTCTGTTGACGGAATATAAATGAAGTTCCAACACATAAACATATATATAATTGGGGGTCAGTGGCCTAGGGGCACGGTGGGATTCCCATAGTGCTGGCCATAGCGCCAGGCTAGCTGGCGTGGCGCAACACCCAAGGCACCTAGCTTTCGGCCCGACCTCCTGCTCGCTTGATACCATGCTCGTATATTCGTCCCCTGATCCTTTACTCCCATGCGTCATACTCTAAAACTCTCAAAATTCGTACGCACTCGTCTGTTAAACATTAGAAACTTATGGTGTGCAACATCATCCCCCCCTTAGGAACACTCGTCCTCAAATGTAATCTTTTGAATTAAAAGACTCAACTCCTTTAACTATTGCTATAAAAATTTTAGCAGAGTCTTGTCTGTAATATGGACTATCTGGAAACCTCAAATGCAGAAAAGTACAACATAGGCATCTCACAGGATGCTATAAACAACTACTCAACAACATAGAAGTGAACAACTGAACAGTACTAGTAATATACGCAATAGAATTACATATGAACAACAATCTCACCTGAACTGTATAATCTAGTTTAAGTCTGGAATAAGTGAGGATATCTAGATCTCATGTCATCCTCAACTTCCCAAATCATCTCTTCTACATTTCTGTTCCTCCACAAGACTTTAATGAAGTCTACATCTTTAGTTCTCAACCTACAAACTTGTCGATCTAATATGGCAACTGGAGTCTCCTCATAGGATAATTCTTCAGTAACTTGAATATCCTCAACTGGAACAACCCGAGACGGGTCTCCTTACATTTCCATACATTGACATGTGAAAGACTGGATGAACAGATTCTAGCCCTGCAGGCAGTTCTAACTCACATGCCACTCAGCCTATCCTCTGAAGGATTCGGTATGGACTAGTGAACCTAGGGCTATGATTTCCCTTATTTCCAAATCTCATTACGCCCTTCATAGGAGAAACCTTAAGAAACACCCAATCATCTAGATTAAATTCCAATTCTCTACGCTGGATATCGGAATAGGACTTCTGACGACTCTAGGCTGTCAGCAAGTGTTCTCTGACAAGTTTCACTTTTTCTTCTGACTGATGGATCATATCAGGTCCGATCAACCCTTCCTCCCCTACTTCAAACCATCCTATGTGGGACCTTCATCGTCGCCCATATAAAGCTTCATAAGGGGCCATCTGAATAGCATAATGATAACTGTTATTGTATGCAAATTTGATAAGGGGTAGATGATCGTCCAAACTCCCTCCAAAGTCTCCCACACACGCCCATAGCATGTCCTCGAGCGTCTGAATGGTGTGCTCTACCCGACCGTTTGTTTAAGGATGGAAGGTTGTACTCAAATTAACCTACATTCCCAAACCTTTCTTAAATAATTGCCAAAATCTAGCTGTAAACTTTGCCCCTCCATCGAAAATCATAGATGCTAGGACACCATGCAGTTGGACCATCTCCTTGATATATAACTCAGCATAATCTTCGGCTAAGAATGTAGGCTGGACTAGCAAGAAGTGAGCTGATTTAGTCAACCTATCTACAATAATCCAAATAGATTCAAATTTTCGCCTGGTGCGGGGTAGTCCTGTCACAAAATCCATATTAATTTCCTCCCATTGCCACATAGGTTCAACTATTTCCTAAGTCAGTCCACCAGGTTTTTGATGTTCAGCTTTTACCTACTGGAAATTCTGTGCCACAAACTCATCTATAATTTTCTTCATTCCGGGCCACCAGTATATCCCTTCAATATCATGGTACATCTTCATCGAACCCAGATGAATGGAGTAACGAGAGTAATGTACCTCTGCTATGATCTGCTATGGCAAAGCCTTGCCACGTCTGGAATGCAGAGTCGACCTCTAGATCTCAAGACCCTAGACTAGGGTCTTCGTACTATTGCTCCTTTACCTTTACCACCAAAGATGATACCGCTGTATTCTGAATTACAACCCCATTATCCTCTGAATCTACTATGTGGACTGCTAGACTGGCTGACAGGTGTAGCTCCCAAGCCATTTCTTTGCTGCTCTGTCCTCAAATATGCTAAACTTCCCATAGATCTGCGTTTAAGGGCATTGGATACAATATTATCCTTCCCTGGGTGATACAAGATGTTCATGTCATAGTATTTTAGCAATTCTAGCCAACGACGTTGCTATAAATTCAACTCTTTCTGCGTGAAGATGTACTTAAGGCTTTTATGATCAGTAAAAATATCCATGTGCATGCCATACAAATAATGCCTCCATATTTTTAAGGAATGAACCACTGCAGCTAATTCTAAATCATGGGTAGGATAGTTCTTTTCATGTTTCTTTAGCTTCCTCGAAGCATAAGCAATCACCTTGCCATGTTGCATCAGAACAAATCCTAACCCAATGCCCGAAGCGTCACAGTATACAACATATCCCTCCAAACCCTCCAATAAGGCCAATACGGGTGTAGATGTCAACCTTTTTTTCAGCTCCTAGAAACTCTACTCACAAGCCTCGATCCAGTGGAATTTGGCTTATTTTGAGTCAATTTAGTCAAAGGTTCTGATAGGGTAGAAAATCCTTCCACGAACCTTCTGTAATACCCGACTAACCCCAGGAAACTATGAACCTTAGTTGGAGTTGTAGGTCTAGGCAATGTCTTGACTGCCTCGATCTTCTGTGAGTCAACCTGGATGCCTGCATCTGATACAATATGGCCCAAGAAGGCTACGAAATTCAACCAGAACTCACATTTTGAGAACTTCACATATAACTGGAGGTCTCTGAGGATCAGAAGTACCATTCGCAAGTGATTTCTATGTTCAACCATTGAGCGAGAATGTACTAGAATATCATCAATGAACACTATCACAAAAAGATCTAAGTATGTCCTAAAGATACTATTCATCAGATCCATGAACACTACTTGGGCATTTGTCAACTCGAAGGACGTAACCAAGAAATCAAAATGACCATATCTGGTCCTAAAAGATATTTTCGGGATATCTTTTTCCCCGGACTCATACCTGGTCGTACCCAGGCCCTAAATCAATCTTGGAGAAATATTTCGGCCCTTGTAGCTGATCAAACAAATCATCTATCCTTGGAAGAAGGTATTTATTCTTAGCAGTAACTTTATTCAACTGTCCCACCACACGGTGAAGTACTAGGTCCGATAAAACCCTTTTCTAACAAGTCTTTTAACTATTCTTTCAGCCTTTTCAACTCGGTGGGAGACATTCGATATGGAGGGATGGATATAGGTTGTGTACTTGGTAGCAAGTCGATAGAAAAATTGATCTCACACTCAGGGGGAATACTCAGGAGCTCATCTGGAACATATCTGGAAACTCACTAACCACTAGGCTAAAGAGTCGAGAATTTTGCTTTCATATCCCAAACACTAACAATATGGTAAATACAACCCTTCTCTATCAACTTTCTCGCCCGAAGATAGGATATGAACCTACCTTTTGGCATAGCTGCATTACCTTTCCATTCTCACACTACCTCTATTGGAAAGTGAAATCAAATGGTCCTGGTCCAACACTCCACACTACAATAACATGGTGCATGCCTATCCATACCCATAATTACGTCAAAATCAATCATTTCTAGCTCCACTAAATCAGCTAAAGTCTGGCGATCGACAATCTCTACTGTACAACCCTGGTAAATTCTCTGTAATGCCCCAGAAACCTTAAGATCAAATTCGAGAGTTAAAATGGAGAAAATAAGTTTTTTCTACACCAGGTCACAGGATGAGTCGTCCAGTGATCCGTCAGGATGACTACGAGTCGTTAAGTGACTCATAGTGAGGAGTTGAACTTAATTGGAAATTTTAAGCTTGGGGTGACCACGAGTGTGACCACGAGTCATGGTCAGCCCCTCGATTGGTTAAGTTACCCGAGGTCAAGGATGGTTGAAGGAAGAGGAAGAATGGGCAGTGCACTTAACGGGTCCTCACCACGACTCATCGGGAACATCACGAGTTGTGGTGTCACCCAGTGACTCCTAGGTAATGTTTCAACAGTGACGGTGATGGAAGGTGACCATGAGTAGTGGTCACTAGTAACGGGTCGTTAAGTGCCTCGTGATGATAATTTTGATGTAAATTCTAGTGGAGACGACAGATTCAGGCCACGAGTTATGGCCAGTGACAACGACTCTTCCAGTCCCTCATTAGGACTGGCAGTCTGTTTTTCCCTGTGAGTTTATTAAGGGACTTTTCATAATTCCTGTGATCCTAAGGCCTAAACTACATTGTTTTAAGCTTTGAATAGTGATTCTTAAGAAGGGTAAGTTCGTTCTAGGCTCATTCACATTCATATATGCAAGTTTAGGGGTCTAAAGAGGTGATCAAGCCTAGTCCATCAAGGTTCTTTCCCAAATCTTCATTGGGATTTCAAGGAAGTGTAAAATTAAGATCCCTTCATGTATGTAAGGTTATGAATTGGTGCAATAGTCCACACCCACGCCAAATTCTCTCTCAATTCATGAAAATTCTAATTGTTGAATCTATGAGGTTTTACCCAATGTGTGAATTCTCCAAGTATTGATCATGGGTACGATCCAAACATGATTCTAACGTTGTTTTATGATCTATGGGAAGATTTTGTCACTATTGTAAATATAAGTTTATAGATTTGATTTTTAAATCCAATTATGCCCAATTATGAATGTTTATGAAAAGTCAAGCTATGATTTCATGATGATCTTGATCTTAATTAGCCCAATTATGATTTTGATTTATGATTCGATTTCTCTCAAGTACTTATCATGGATTTATGAAATGTCAAGTTTATACATGTTTACAAGTATGCATGGATTTTCATGATTTATGGATTTATGATTCTTGGACAACTCATGGGCCCTTGGTCATGGCTAAACATGTATTTTAAATGGGGATGAATGATGATGTTATCTATTTGGTCATGAACTTCATGAATGATGTTACGGTTACTATACGAGCCTAATGTGCATACTTTTGGGAGCAATGTCTAGCACCGAGTAGCTCGACGTTCAAAGGACTACACCGGTGTCTCATAACTATGTGCCACCGTAGGTTTATGTATATATTCCAATATTAATGGATCCCCTCTCTGTGATATCACATACTACACGTCCTTTTCCTAGCAAGTCTGGGACGACTCTTCCCACTTGAATGAGATGGTTGGGGCATAATGTAAGGCTCTACCATGATAGTGTCAGTTATGACGAGTCCTCCCACTGTTCCTCATGATTTATGCATGGTTATGTTTATATACTTTGGCTCAAGTCATGTTTAATAAGGCTTTTCTCTTATGATTATGAATACAACTGATTTACAAATGTTTTGAAAACCTTGAGCCCTATGTTTACATTATGATATTTACGTTATGATCATGTTATCCTACTCTTATGAACTCTTATGTATTTTTAGCTGTCCGTTTTACTTACCTTGCGTACTCGGTAATTCCATGTACTGACCGCATACTCTATGTTGTATCGTTTTATGATATAGGCTCCAATATTCAGACTCAGCCTCATTGCTAGCCAGCCGTCCAGAGTAGCATATCCAGTCTCAGTTGGTGATTCCTCATCTCCCAAGGACCATTCCGTATGAGTTATCTTTACATTTTCAGTTTTAGACTTAGAGAGTTAGTTGGGGTCTTATCCTTTCAACTCATCAGAAGTAGAGGCTTTTCAGATATAGATTGTATTCAGCTTCAAACTTGCGTTGTATGTTCATATTTCATGTTATGTTCGGACTTCCTCAATGTTTATTATGTTGATCTTTCGCTTTTATTAATTGAGTTAGATGTATGTTCATGCCATGGGTCGACTTGGAGTCTCTCGGGGCTCTTTGTCTTGTGTCTCAATTCGGATCCATGTTCAGGTCATGACATTCTCTAAGCTACAATAGAGTCACCGACAGGTGTAGACACCAAGAAGGGTCGCTGAAGCAATTTGGTGTTATACCAAACTTCCAGGCTACTAATGGAGTAACATAAGACAAAGTGGAACCTGAATCTGTTAGAGCATAAACTGAGTTAGAGCAAACATCCAACATACCTATCACAACATCTGGTGATGACTCTGACTCCTGTCGCCCTGGTAAATCATAAGTGCGGTCCGGAGCACTTCTAGAACCAGATGCCTCTGATCTACCCTGGCCTCTACTGACTGGAGCTGAGGGCCTGCGCCCTACAGAAGGTGATAGAGCATATGAACCTATCGAGGATCTATTCTGCTGGTCCTGATCACCCCAGTGTCTAGTTGGACAATCCCTCATCATGTGTCCCTCCTGTCCACAGGAATAGAAGGTGGTGGAGCCGTATCTGCATCTCCCCGGATGTCACCTATTACAGGTATTGCAACGTGGTATAGCTGATCCCATTTGATCTGGACCCCTCTGCTGTTGTGAGCCTTACACTCGTGAACTTTCACTGGGACCTGACTATCCACGACAATCTAATTTTCTACCCTGCTTCTGCTGAAATGGGGGCCTAGGTGTCCTACCTGACAAATGAGGACTGGGCCCACCTTGAAAATCTGCTTGAAAGTCTACCGGTCTAGCCCTCCGGCGTTGCTCCTAACTTGCCCTATCAATCGCGTACTGACGCTGCCTAATTTCCTCTATATTCTGAACAAAGGCCTGAGTTTGTGAGATTTCCATATCCTCTTCCAGTGTGGCAGTGATATGAAATGCCCCGAAAACTCAAAGATCAGACTCAGGAGTTGAAATGGAGAAAACAGGATTTTCTGCACCAGGTCATAAGACGAGTTGTCCTGTGACCCATGGGGTAGACCACGACTCATGGAGTGACTCATGGTGAGGTGATAGACTTAAGTTGGAAATTTTGGGTTTGGGGTGACCACGGACATGACCGCGAGTCATGGTCAGCACCACGACTCATTGAGTCAGTCTTGGCCAAGGATGAGGTGAAGGATGAGGACTTTTTGGCAGTGAAGACCACGAGTTGTGGTCACAAGTAATGACTCGTGCAGTTCTCCGTGATGAGCCCTAGGTGAAATGTTGGCAGTGTACACGACAGTTGGTGGCTACGAGTCATAGCCTTGGACAATGACTTGTCTAGTCCCTCGTGGGGACAGGCAGTCAGTTTTTCCCTGCAAATTTGGCAAGGGATTATCCATAATTCCTATGATCCTAAGGCTTAAACTATGTCTTTTTAATCTATGAGAAGTGAGTTTTAAGAGGAGTAAGTCATTCTAAGCTATTCCTATTCATGCATGCAAGTGTAGAAATCTAGAGAGGTGATCAAGCTCAAATTCTTTCAAGTTTTCATCAATTCTTCATTGGGCAATCAAGGGAGTTGTGGAGTCTGATTCTCTCAGGTATGTAGGGTTATGAATGGGTGAATGTTTCCACACCCATGCCCAATCTCTCTCTAATTCACGAAATTTTATTAATAATTCTAAGGGGTTTTATCTCCAATTCTTAGGAAATCCTTATGATCTATCTATGGGTTAATCTCCTTCATGTATAAATTTATATTCTATGAATCATGGGAAGATTTTACAACTATTTCAATTATAATCTTATGGATTTGAATTTTTACAAAACTATACCAAATTATGTATGTTTCATGATAAAACAAGCTATGATTCTACTTTGATTTTGATGTTCATTAACCCATTATGATTTATGATGTATGATAAGATTTCTCTCTAATTATCATTATGAATTTATGAATATCAAGTATATACATGTTTTACAAGTATACATGAACTTTATGATTTATGATTTAAGTTTATGGCCAACTCATGGGCCTTACTTTCATGGCTAGTTCACGTATTTTAAGCATGCTTATGATTATCATGATTTTAAATAGCCTATGAATCTCATGTATATTATCCTATGAGCACTATATATATATTTTGGGAGTAGTATTTAACACCGAGTAGACCCGAGGTCCAAGCATGCCCCGAGTCTCAGAACTACGCGTCAATGTAGCCAAGATGGGACCTGCATGTTACTGTCCCCTTTGCCTAAATGGGCCTTCTGTTGTGATATCACACCTCTTTCATGGTTCTACCCTTGGAAAGGTACGAATGCCCTTCCGACTAGGGATTTACAAGTTGGGCTCTATGTGTGCTCATATGGGGTATGTTGGTTATAAGAATCTCCCACTGTTCCTCATGATTTATGTATGATTATGATTCTATACTTTGGCTCAAGTCATGTTTAATAAAGCTTTTCTCTCGTGAGTATGATTATAAATGATTTATGAATGTTTTGAAAACTTTGAGCCTTACGTTTGCATTATGATATTTATGTTACGATCATGCTATCCTACTATTATGAACTTTTATGTATTTTAACTATCCATTTTACTTACCTTGCATACTCGGTTCATTCCACATACTGACTGTATAGTCTATGTTGTATCGTTTTATCATACAGGCTCCGATCTTCATACTTAGCCCCGTCACTAGCTAGTTCTCCGAAGTTAACATTCAGCTTCATTGGTGAGTCCTCATCTCCCGAGGACCATTCGTTACTAGTTATCTTGTATTTTCAGTTTTTCATACTTGTCGGGTTAGTTGGAGGCATTGTCCCATCAACCCATCAGATATGGTAGAGGCTTTCAGACTGTATGTAGTAATCAACTTGTCATGTATGAAGTGAATTCCAGTTCCGATGCTATGTTATGATTAGACTTCCGGTATGTTAGTATTAAGTCTTCTGCTTTATTTGATTAGGTTAGATGTATTTTCATGCAACGGGTTGACTTGGAGTCTCTCGGGGATCCCTGTCCCGTGTCTCGATCTGGGCCTATGTTTGGGTCGTGACAAATTTGATATCAGAGCAATAGGTTTTGAAGTGTCCTAGGATGTTTTAAAGTCGCGTTAAGTAAAGTATTTTTTATTGGTGTGAAGCATGCCACACTTCTGACGAAGAGGCTATGAGACGTTTAGAAAATGTTCCCCTCTTTCATGACTTTATCTCGTGCATTGAGTTCGACTCTCTCCATTCCTCTAACTCGTGCTACACACGTGTGTAGAAATATCTCTTCTTAGGACAACAACAGGAGTTAGCCAGCCCCACCAACTCCAATGGGTCCCATGCAAGTTACGGATGCAAAACTCAAGGCAGCCTTCAGAGTGTTGATACGGGCCATGATCACCTAGCCTAACAAGAAGACCATCGCATCAGTGAACCGTACCGAAGAAGCGGCAGCTACAAGGGTTCAAGAACTCATGAAGAGGAGCCCATCTAAGTTTGGTGATTCGAATATGGGTGGAGAGTGTAAGGGGGAAGAAAGGAGGAACAAGAGGCCTAGGGCCGAAAACCTTGAGAGTTCCCAGTAAGGGTCAAGTAGTGGGAGCTGCTCTCAACCCCGTCAGAGGTCTCTAGCTCAAGTTCGGGGGAGGGAGATTACTTATCTAGTTTGTAGGCGCTGCGGGAAGAACCACCTAGGAAAATGCTTGGTAGGTTTAGATGTTTGCCTTTATTGTGGCTAGCCCGGTCATAAACACAGAGATTGTGCTTCAGCCAAGCGAGACGGCTAGAGAGGCCATGCGCAGGCCACCCCTTCATCAGGCTCGTCCTATTGGCCAGCTTGCAAAAAGTGTGGTAGACACCACCCAAAAGGTGTTTGATCGGAAAGGATGTCTGTTTTGGGTGCGGTAAGCCTGGACATAGACTCGGGGATTGCTCTTCCGTTAGATCGGGTGATGGTGGAGCCTGTGCCCAAGCTATTAGGTCTATAGCCCACCCATCACAATAGCAAAAGTTACCAAGAGCAAGTGGAAGTCAACCTCAGATGTAGTCTCAAGTATATTACAAGTCTTTCTATCGAACCTGCCATGATTGCTAGATCCGAGAACTACTATATGAGGTAAAAGATCCCTTTGTGAATTTTAATATGAGGTTTGCTTCATGGAAGGTAGGGAAATTGTAAGTGAAAGGACAAGTCAGGTCTTGAGTATTCTAGTAAGAAAATTCTATAAATAGTATCTGAGTGTAGTCCATCCATTCCCCTTTAGATGTTTCCCTTATGTTTCGCTCGATACTACACTCAACTCATGCTTATGTTCAGAACCCTAAGATGATAAGTAATCTCGTCAGTCAGCGATCCCAATCTTACCCATTTAGCTTCATGACATGACCCTCATTTCGTATGTGAACTCATGTCTCTTGGCACGCTCAGCTCTATGAACTCAGCCCCTAGGATTTGCCCTATCGGCTAATAAGATCATTCTATGTTAGGTATATGCCTAACTTAGATTTATTAAGTGATTCATGCTCATGATTCCCATACTCTAAACCCTATGCATTTTCTCCATGATGGAGATGATGGTTAAAATGGGTACGTTGAAGGTAACTCCCTGTCCCTGCCATTAGTGTCTGGTATGTAGGAGTTCAAGAAGCACGGTTGGTAGCCCAGCCTGGGTATGTGAAAACCCACGTGGTCATTCTGTGATTGTAGATCCATTTTCCTAGGTCGAACCTTTCCATATCCTTATTTGTTATTCATGACTTTTAGAGGTGGAGGACACCATTTCTGAGATGACCTAATGAAGATTGGGTGATATTTTTTATTTTTGGAAGGTTTGAAGTTAGAGGGGTTGACCAAAGTTAACATTTCAGGTTAATGAGCTCAAATTTTGATTCTGAAAGCTCTGTCGATTCCAAATGGTGATTTATGATTTAGTTGGGTAGTTTGTAGGGATTTCAAGGTGATGCGAGAGTGATTTGAACCTTTGGTTGAATTTATGAGCTATGAGGAAGCTATGTTTGACCATGGTCAACTTTTGATCCAAACGACCTTATGCCGGTAGTTAGATGATTCCAATAGGTCCAAAATAATGATTGAATTGCATACCTGGGTTTTGACCGGGGGATTTCCGATGAGTTTGGGGTGGATTTGAATGCTTTGCATATTTGGCATTATTTCAAGCATAAAAGGTGAAAACTTAGAGGTTAGGGACTTCAAATTTCTTAGCATGAATTGTAGGAGTTCGTCATATTGCCTCGACAGATGATGGTGTCGTTATTTAGAATGGGTCAACCTCATCCTTGGTGACTAATGTAAAAGATAGACAATACGAGGACCCTATCTTGGTAAAACTGAAGGAAGTCATTTGGAATCAGAAGATAGAAGTCTTCTCCCAAGGGGGAGATGGAGTGCTTCGATATCAAGGTCGCTTGAGTGTTTCGGATGTTGCATGAGGCTCATGGTTCCAGATACTCCATACATCCAAGTAGCACCAAGATGTACCGTGACCTATGGGAAGTCTATTGGTCGGCAGGAACAAGGACATCACAGAATTTTTAGCTAAATATTCGAATTGTCAGCAAGTAAAGGTTGAGCATCAGAGACTAGGAGGTGTGCGTCAGGACATTAGTGTTCGGCTCTTTTGAGAACTACACACAAGTGCATGTGGTCGAACAAGTAGTAAAATGGCTAAAGTAAGCCAAGTATCGATCCCACAGGGACTGGACCAAGGTAATAATCGAATTAAGCGTTAATG
>JACEIK010004001.1:51309-146086 GCA_018107945.1 Datura stramonium
CTCGAGAGACCATGAACATCGCATTTTCCAACTATGTGAGACAACAATTGATAATTTCATACGTGAACCATTACAAAGTGTAGCATTGCATGATTATCCGAACTTAGCTCTAGTTGCTTCTTATATTGTTTCTAGATTATTTTGTGACCATCCCAAAAATTAATTATAATTTACCGAAAACTTTTATAATCAATACTTGTGAAGGTTAATCTTACACTTGAACTTCATAATTTGCAGAATTGGTCTAGTCCCTATGGGTTTGACATCCGACTCTTAAAAAGGGCCACTATATTACTTGTACGACCGCGTACGCTTGCGAGTGCACTGGAGTGCAACAATATCTACCACCAAATCTCTATTGGAAATTCCTATAGCTCCCTATTCTATCCCTCTTGGCCTTTCTCTCATTCTCCTTCATCTGCTTCACCTCTATTTGCTGGGCATATATTATTAGTCAGGAGATATTTATATCATTAATTAGCATGGTGTTCCTACACTCCTTGGCCAATGAATCTGGAACCTTATTCACTAACTTGATCATATGAGCTCTTGGATCAACAACCATCTCCTGAGTTTACTTGGACAGTTAGGTAAACTTTAGGGCATATTCTTGAACAGTCATGTCATTTTGCTTCAAGTTGATGAAGTCGGCTGTCTTTGCTTCCTTTAACTCTCAGGGAAAGAACCTATGCACGAAAGACATAACAAACTCATCCCAGCCAACAGGGAATGCACCAACTCCCCTGCTCTCCTTCCACTACAAGAACCAAATATGAGCAACCCCCTTGAGATGATAGGAGGCCGAGTCTACACTATCCTCTCTTGAAACACCCATTAACTACGTAATCTACTGAATCTCCTCAATAAACCCTTGTGGGTCCTCATAAATTTTTGACCCAATAAACTCAGGTGGGTAATCCAAATGAAGTCTAGCTCACACCCTAGCCATTGTTGCATTCCCATTCTGGTTCACATGAGCCACCGCCTTCTGATTGACTTGGGAGGTCATTGCTTATGCTAGCATTTGAAATGCCTCCCTAAATTCATCATGAGTAGCATGCTTTGGTAAAGGATCAAATGGAGCTGGTGGGGCTGGTTGATGCTATCTCCATTGCAATGGCTATTGTCATTGCCATTCTTTCTTCCATTGACTTGACGGAGAGGCATATTTCTGCAAACGCGTATATCATGAGTTAGAGGAGTACATAGATGTACTTGATCACAGGACATAGATTATGAATGAAGGAAAATTTCCTAAAACATCTTGTAGCCTCTTCCCAATAAGTGCGGCGCGTTGCATACCCTGGAAAAGACTCTACTTAACGCGGCTTTCAGACACACTAAGACACATCTGAATATTTGCTCTGATACCAAGTTTTTTATGACTCGAGCGTAGACCCATATCGAGACATGGGACGTAGAACCACGAATGCCTCTAAGCTAACCCATGGCACATACATAGCATGGTTAAGAGTATAGCCGAACAGAAATAAAACATGAATGCAATTTAAGTGGAAGTCTGCATAGCAAGTCAATATGAACCTAAACACGAACCAACATTGTAGAACCATCTATAAATAGCTTTCTGAGAAGCCTCTAAATATCTAACGAGCTCATGAGACAAGCTTATGAGCCCATGATTTCAATTATGATGAATTATCAAAGTATGCATGAATGATTATGAATTCTAAACCTTATGATTCCATGGTTTCAAAATTATGAAGGCTTATTCAAGTATATATGAATTTCATGAGAAGTCAAGTTTATGTATCATTGGCAATTGTGGCACTAATTCCATGGCTAGTTAACATATCTCAAGAATGATTATGATTTCATGATTATAAACTAGCCCATGCAAGTTGAAGTATATTTTCACAATATTATTTATGAGCCATGTGCATGTTTTTGGGAGTACTATCTAGCATCGAGTAGGTTAGGGGTTTAGGAAAACCTCGAGTCTCAAAACTATGTGCCACCATAGGTATATATTCATATTCAAACTCTAAGGAGATTCATAAGTGATATCACGCCTTAATTGTTCCTATTGATTTGGCAAGCTAGGATGCCTCTGCCCACTTGAGCGAGATAGTAGGGGTATCATGTTAGCTAATATTTTCAGTTACTTATATTCATGTATTATGATATTATGTTTTATTGCATCTTTGTCCCATTGATCAGTTTAGGAGTTTTCACTTATGATTTCAAGTGTGGTATATTACATGATTTCTATTTCCAAACCTTGGGTCATTATTTTCAGCTTATGATGAATATCTCATGACTATGATTACTTTAGGAATATTGTTTGTAACATGATGTCCTTACTCTCATGTGCTATCTTGTTTAATAATCATGATTTCAGACTGTCATTTTACTAGAAAGTTTTACTTTCTCTAAAAACTTAGTACATCAAAATTACTGACCACATACTCTACGCTATATCATCTCATGGTATAGGCTCGGGTGATCCGTCTTAGTCTGTTCATTAGCTTTCTCCTGTTCAACCCAACTCTGTTCCAATTTTGGTGAGTCCTCATGATTTGAGGACGTCAATTTTGATTATGTCTCTTTTATTTATGTATTTTTGTTTCAGACTTAGCGAGCTAGTTGGGGGTATCATCCCATCAGCTCATCAGATGTTTAGAGACTCTTCAGACAGCTATGTATAGATGGTTATTCAATGTTGGCTTGTATTTACGTTCATGTTGACATGTTATGAAAACGTTCGCTTATATCATGTTCATGTTTTAATTCTTCTTAACTATGCTCTTAATCATGCTATGTAGGTTCCATGGGTTAGCTTGAAACCATTCGTGGTTTTAGGTCTCGTGTCTCGATCTGGGTCTCAGCTCGGGTCTTGAAAAACTAAAGTAGTGTTCGAATCATAAGCTTCCAGATAAATTTCTTCTGGAAATATTCTACAGGTCACTCGACTCTACAGACATGTTGATTGCTAAAAACATGGTAGAATGGTCAAACATGTCGCACACTTTGAAGGAAGCCAGTGAGATATTAGGAAAATTGGTAAAGACCAACAAGGCTTGGTACATCATTGAGTTTGAGACCGTAATTATAAATCACTCAAGGGAGGTGCCAATAGAGCTACAAAGAAGGGAGATGGAATGTGATCCACATGGTCTAGATCAAAGCTTAGATGGACTTAATCACCAAGCACTTAGCTACTATGAATACACACAAAGCGCAAGCCATTAACATTCAAAGAGAAGCATACAAGAATGATGATTTTTACCCTGAATATGAGGAAGAGGTTGACTTTGCTGATCATCACACGAAGGATTTCCAATCTTGTACCCTAGAGTCTAATTTAGGCAATTGGCTATGTAATCTTTGGAATCATGGTTGAGACTATTATGATATGAAAGGTTGCGGTGGAAGAGAGCAAAGCAATTGGAGAAACAAGGGACCACCACCAAGTAACTCTACAGATGACAAGATAGATGCCATAGTCAACCAGGTATTAACAAAACTTGAGTTCACATAATTAGGGTTAAATAAGATGTGTGAGAGCTTTCTAGTATGGGTAGGATGGTTGAATCACACTTTTTCTCAATCAAATAGTTGGAATGAAAAATGAAACAAAAGTCAGTAGTGTCAAAGAAAAGACCTAAAGAGGATCAGTACGTAGCTGTAGCAACAGAAAGTGAGAGGACCACCTTTGAGCAACAAACACTCAAAACAAGGGCCACAGTAGAAGAAAAAAATTGGGGACCAACGGAAGCAAGAGAGCAGGGCGAGGCAATGTTTGGCCTCCAATCCAAGGATGTAATGCACCAGAAGGTAATAGCAAGGTGCCTAACCAGAATGGCATAATGAGAAGTGGGAAGCTCCATAGGGACAACGCAATGAGGAGCGTGGTGCGCTGCTAGTGATGTGCAGTGAGGCCTGCTAGTGCCTCACCCAGAGAAGCACATCACAGAGGAAAGTGGAAGCAAGGAAAGGCCACAACTAAGGAAGATGAGGGAGCGGAAGGAAGGGCAATTGAAGAGAATAAAGTGTACAAATAGATTTGAAGACCACCTTCTCCCTTTCCTTAACGCCTAAAAAGGAAAGGTGAAGATGAAAAATTTTACAAATTTATTTCTATGTTAAAGCAACTATCCATCAATAGTCCTTTGGTGGAAGCATTGGAGTGAATGCCAGGATACATAAAGTTTATGAAAGAGTTAGTGACTAAAAAGTGAATAATAAGCTTTGACCCTGAGAATAACATTCACCACTGCAACGCAACATCACCATACTCATTAGTGCAGTAAAAGGAGGACCTTAGAGCTTTCACAATCCATGTAAAATTGGAGTAGTGAATTTCTCCAAGGCATTATATGATCTGTGAGCTAGCATAAATTTGATTCCTTTGTCCATAAATGAGCATCTAGGCTTGGGAGCCTCTAGACCAACTACAATGCCACTACTAATGGTAGACCAAACATTAGAAAAGCCAGTGGGTATACTGATTGATGTTTTAGTCAAAGTAGAGAGATTTATTTTTCTAGCAGACTTTGTCATAATGGATTGTGAGGTTTATTTTGAAGTACCCACTATTCTGGGATGCCCATTCCTGGCCATTGGAAGAGCACTAGTAGACATGGAGATTGTAGAACTAAAATTTAGGTTGAACAATAAGGAAGTAGTATTCAATGTCTTAAGAGTCATATGGAAACTAAATGATTTGACTGTAATATTTGTGATAGATGTTATTGACGATGATGTTAGAGAATTACTATAAGGAAACTATACAGCTGATGCTCTAATATCAACATTGTTTGAACCAAATGACTGGAAAGTTGCTTGAGCAGATGAGATAGTGAAATCTATAGCGGGAAGGGGTGCATACTTATATGAACCTAAAAATTGGCTCTTGATTGGAAAAAATAGAGCAAAACCTCTCGCTAAGCCATCGATAGAAATATCACTAGTGTAGGAGCTGAAGCCATCGTCTTCCCATCTTGGGTATGTATTTCTTGGTCCTCATAACACATTATCAGTAATTATCTCAACAAAGTTGTTGGATTGGAAGGTAGAAGAATTTGATGTCCATTCTACGTACTTACAAAAGAGCCATATGGTAGACCATCACAGACATTGTTGGTATTCCACCTGGGATTTGCACTCATAAGATTAAGTTGAAGGAAGATTGTATGCCTTGTATTGAGCACAAAAGGAGGCTAAATCCAATCATGCAGGAAGTGGTAAAGAAAGAAATCATTAAGTGGTTAGATGCAGGGGTGGTCTATCCAATCTCTGATAGTCAATGGGTTAGCCTAATACATACAGTGCGGACCTAATAAAGGTGGGATGACGGTGTTGAAAAATGAAAAGAATGAGCTTGTACCCACTAGAACGGTTATTGGATGGAGATGTGGATTATAGAAAATTGAACAACTATACATAAAAATATCACTTTTCACTTCCCTTTATAGATCAGATGATAGACAGGATAGCACAGAGAGCATACTATTGCTTCCTTGATGGATACTCAGGATACAACCAGATGTTTATCAACCCAGAAGATCCATAGAAGACGACATTTACCCGTCCTTATAGAACATTCACTTTGAAGAGCATGCCTTTTGGGCTATCTAATGCGCCAGCCACATTCCAGATATGCATGATGTCCATATGATCAGACATGGTGGAAGACACCATAGAGATGTTTATGGATGATATTTTCGATAGTGGGTGACTCATTCAAGAATTTCTTATCACACTTGGTTGCAGTTCTTAAGCAATGTGAAGAGAAAAATCTAGTGGTAAATTGGGAAAAGTGTCAATTCATGGTCACAAAAGGGATAGTATTGGGCAAAAGATTTATGAAAAGGGTATGGAGGTGGATAAGGCAAAAATTGAAGTTATTTCAAAACTTCTCTCTCCTATCTTTGTTAAAGGGATATGCAGTTTTCTAAGTCACATTGCCTTCTATCGGCGGTTTATTAAAGATTTTTCAAAAATTTCTAACCCCTTATGGAGGTTGTTAGAGAAGGATGCAAATTTTGTGTTTGATGAAGCTTCCCTTAAGGCATTTGAGTGTCTAAAAGAAAATCTCATCATGGCACCCATCATAGTAGTTCCTGATTGGAGTAAGCCATTCAAGATCATGTGTGATGCTAGTGGTGTATCCTTAGGTACTATCCTTGGACAAAGACATGATAATATCTTTCATCCTATCTACTACACTAGCAAAACCCTCAATGCATCACAAAAGAACTACACAGTCACAAAGCAAGAGTTGTTAGCTGTGGTATATGATTTTGAGAAATTCCATGCCTACCTCCTTGGCACAACTTTAGTGGTGCACGCCAACCATGCAACGATTTAGTATCTAATGGCCAAAAAGGATGCAAAACCTCAACTTATTTTCTGGGTACTACTACTATAGGAATTTGATTTTGAGGTGAAAGAAAGAAGGGATATAGAGAACCAAGTAACAGACCATCTATCCCAATTGGAGAAAGAAGGAAAAGTGGGGAATGAGTTGGATATCAATGTTTCCATCCCAAACAAAAAAGTATTGGCCATTTCACATGATTTGATTCCATTTGTTCGGAGATTTTGAAAACTATTTGGAGAGTGACGTAATGCCCAAAAATTTGAGTATTCATCAAAAGAGTAAGTTTCTCAATTATGGTAGGAAATTTCATTGGGATGAGCCATACCTATTCAGAATTTGCTGACAATATAATTATAAGGTGTGTTCCTGAAAAAGAGATGATTTACATTCTTTAGGCATGCCACTCATCTCCCATTAGAGGGCATCGTAGTGGAATTTTGCACAACACAAAAGATATACAGTGTGGTAACTATTGGCCTACAATTCACTAATATCTTCATGACTTTGCAAAAGCTTGTGACAAATTTCAACGAGAAGGAGGAGTGTCACGGATACATGAGTTAACCCTGACACCTATTCTTGAGAAGAGTCCCTTTGGGATGAAATACATATTGGTGGTAGTTGATTAAATTTCTAAATGGGTGGATTGTATAGCACTTCAAAACAATGAGAGTAAGTCAGTCAATGAGTTCTTTCAAAGGAATATTTTCTCTAGATTTGGCACTCCAAGGGCAATAATCAGTGATCGTTGATCACACTTTTGTAATAGTCTATTCCAGGGTTTACTTGAAAAATAAGAGTCAAGCATAAATTGGAAATACCTTACCACCCACGGACAAGTGGACAAGTGGAAGTCTCAAATCGGGAGTTAAAGACGATTTTGGCCAAAACCATTAATGCAAACAGAACAGACTGACAAGGAGATTAGATGATGCTTAATAGGAATATCACACAACATCCAAAATCACCCTGTTACACCCCGCAATCTTTTTGGTGATTATTTGATGTTTGTATGCTATGTTAATAGAAGTACGGGTTGTATATTGGTCATAGATGACAAGGGAAATGTGTACAAATGGAAAAGCAAAGAGTATGTGAAATTTATAAGTTAGGGTCAACTTTAAATAATTATATCTCCAAATATATAATGAACTAGAAGTCTTACTACCTATAAAATTAAAGGTCTTTGAGTATAGTTTTCAAAACATCAAACGGCTCGTCAATCGGAGTTCAGAGTAAAAAGTTATAGGTATTTTACTACCTATGAAATTCTCTCTCTTTTCCAGTAGCAAAGCCTAAGAAACCAAGAGGAAATCCCTCAAGAAAACACCATCAAATCTTAAGCAAAAGTTGATGGAAGTGAAGGCAACGATGTAGTGAAGTTGGTGCTGCTTTGTAGCTTCGTTTTTACAGTGTTGTTGCTGCGTGTTTGGGACTACTTTAAGCTAAAGTTATACTCCAGCTTACTAGGAATTATTCAGAATAAAGAGTAAGTAACTTCCCTCTTTTTAAATCTCTAATAAGTCTATGGAATTTTTGAAGTAAAGCTAGAAGAAAGTTATGGTTTGTATGTTGACTTTTTGTAGTTGTTGTGCTGTTATATTGCTGCGTTTTGGGAAGCAAGATTTCTGTGTTATTGGAAAGTGATTTTGAGGAAAAGTACTCCTATTATATCCAAGGATATTCTCATGCAAAGGGTAAATATTTCTAATTGCTAAACTTGCCTAAGAATCCTAGTTATAGCTAGAAGTTGGAGGTTATGTTGGGCTGCCGTTGTGGGTATGTTGTTGTTGAAGTTCTACTCATTTTTGAAGGTTGTAACAGTTGTTTTTTTATGAGAATATACTCTGTATTTGTGGGAGTTTTTCATTAGAAAAGTGAGGTAATTTCCTACCTCTATTTTCCCTCAAATTTGTAAAAACAATTTGAAATAAGAAATACCAAGTCTTTCCTTATTTGCTTGTGTTGTGACTGCCTATTGATGTAACGTTTTGGCTGGATAAATTGGCTTGAAATGGCCTTGTCACCTAGTTATAAGCTCAAGTAATTTAAGGGGATAAGTTCTGATTGTTGAAATAAAGAAATTACATAAGAAAGCTCGCCGAAAAAAAAAGGTTGGATAAATTGGCTTGAAATGGCCTTGTCACCTGGTGATAAACTAAAGTAATTTAAAGGGATAATTTATGATTATTGAAAGAAAGAAACCGCATAAGAAAGATCGCCGAAAAAAGGTATGAAAGGCGCTCTTTGTCTCATGATTTTCAAGCACAAATTCTTGCCGAGGATGAATATGGCATTCCCCTATAGTTAAGTATCTGTAGTAGCATATTATGGTTCTTACCAGTTGTTAGAATTACTTGGTATTAAGTTGTCTATTTTTTATAGAGTTGGAACACATGAACGTAAAGTGTAGAGGGCAATTGCCTTTGATTATAGTCATAGTTGTAAATTGAGACTGCAGTCCCCTCGGCATGGGCATTGTGAGCTGGTCCTTTACATTATGTTATGTATTTGTGGTATCAAAGTTGTTTCACATTATGGTTGCTAATAGAATTGGTGAACATGGCAAGACAACGACGCACGGACGAACCTAATATTTGAAATCGGTTTTAACTCAATAAGTGCTAACAAGGGTAACGAAATGGAATTTCCTTACAATAGTTACCTACCCTCTTATATGCATGATTTAAGGTACCTGGGGCCATGAGAAGGTTCCCTAATCCCTCTCCCTTAAGCTATGCTACAAATTAATGCATTTTTTAATTGACCGATATGTTAAATTTGGAAAATAGAATCCGAATGGGTAAACTATTGATATTTCCATGGAACCATATTTATGGGCAGGTTATACAAAATATCTTGATGTTATTAGGTTATACGGAAATCATAATATATACACATTTATTCTTACGTTCAAGTTACGTGCTAAAGCGGCAAGGATTTCCTTTAGAAAGTCGCTATATGTTTATTAGAGTTCTTGAGTTATCTAGAACTCCTGAGAATTCCTTAAGGCTTTAAGTAGACACGACACATGTTTTTGAAAGTTGTATATGTGTAAGGAAATTAACCTAAGTGTAAAAGTTTAGGCGCTAGTATCAAAGGACAGATAAGAGTAAACAATAGACCTTTTGAGGTAATATGTGACTTATATGCCCTCGGTCCATAGTTGATGTCAAGAACCTTTGAGCGACGTTAAAATATGAGCAAGATGAAGTTTAACAGGTAAGGTTGGAAATTAGATAAAAAGGTAAGTGCATATAAGAATTGTTGAAATAGTGAACACGAGAGAAAATAATTAAAGAGGGAATGACGAATATTGTTTTGAAAAGAATTTAAGATGAATACAAAAAGTAGAGCTAAAGGTTGTTAACTTAGATGATAACTGTTACGATTATTAATGAGTTAGCAAATGCCTAGAAAGATTTACCCTGTTCTAAAGTCGTTTATCAAAAGTGTTATAGATAAAGTTGTTTATATTTAGTTAGTGTTAAGCTAATGAAAGGCCAGTAAAGTGTTAACTTCTTCTGAAATGATTAGAATCGAATATTTTGAGATAGCGAATCAAGTTAAAGAGAAGTTCTTCATCATACTTTTTAAACAATTATCTTTGATTATTTGTTCTAAGAGTTAGATTAACTTTTTCAAGTTTTAAAGGATTTTTTTCCTGGAAGTTTCTAAACTATTTATCATGCCGCTAAGCTTTTCTAAGCTCCTCATATATTGCAAGGTTTCACACGAGCCTTTCCTATGTTTTCTAAAGCATGACTATAAATCTTTATTTATCTTAAGGCAGACCCTAGATTGTTGCCTAGCATTTTTATGTTAAAGAGCTCAAAGTTTGAGATACACGAGTTATGTCTTCCTGTTCATAAGTTACGTTGAGATATGATATGATGTGCAACGAATGAGGTATGCTCACAATTTTTTATATGAAAGTGTGAAAGTCAAACAAGTATAAGCACGAAATGAATGTTAAGATTGTTAAGTTAAGCTATTCCTCTCTGCTCCTCGTGTTAGTATTTCTAGGAGATGTTTAAAATCATGAACGTGTGTCTACACAGTCTTTATGATATTCTAGTCGTAGGAACTTTCCTATAATTCATTCAAAGAATATGTATGTATTTGAATGCTAAATGAAAGACCTATATGTGTATGGCGTAAGTGTAGTATTTGGGATTGTGGTATTATCCTACACATGTTATAGTTACTGAGTCGGCATATTTCATGATTGTCCATATACAAATAGTCTGAATGAGCCCTATCATCTCCATTAATAATTGCGATTGAGATTTATTTTTATTTTACCCTGATGTGGTACACCGACTGGAGATATTTTTTTTACCCCTGTGTGGTACACCGGCTAGATGAATTTTATATATGGATATGTGGTTAACTGATCAATGGCATTACAGTTATAGTTTCTTTCTTTTGTATTTCTTGATTGCATTTTCATCTCATTATAGAGTAACTATAAGGTTTCGCTTTCCAGGATTCCAGGTTGTTACTATTCCTTATTCCTAGTTTAGTTAACTTGAGTTCACTTATGTTATAGTGAGTTGTTATCAATTACAGGTTGCAGAGTTCCAGGTTATATCTATCCTTTATATGTTTATGTGCTGAGTCAGTTATTATAGGATTGTTATCTCATGTTTATAGTTTCAGCCTTACATACCAGTACATTTCATTCGTACTGACGTCCTTTCACGTGGGGACCTGCATTCGTGTCGCAGGTGTAGGTAGATATCGGGATCTCCAGTTGCAGAAGTAGTTCGTGAGATCAACGGATGTGTTGGTATGCTCCTTTCTTCCTAGAGCTTGGGCCTAGTTATATATGCTTGAGTTTTGAGATGCAATTATGGGTAGGCCGGAGCCCTAGTTCGACCATTAGTCAGTTTACTCTTTAGAGGCTTTCTGGACTTAGTGTGTATAGTGTTATTCAATTTGTGGCCTCGTTGGCTTATTGTTGCTTGGTGTAGCATACTCATTGCCTTGGTTACATTTCAGTTATTTACCCTGTCTTGTTCAGACCTTATGGGTCCATTTTATACTCTAGTTTATTGTGAAAGGTGGCTTGGATGGCCTAAGTGTTATATATATAGATGTCATGTAGCCGACTTCTCAATCAATCAAGAATCGAGTGCCAGTTGGGCCCTACCCTAGTTTTGGGGCGTGATAGACTTGGTATCAGAGCGAAGTCATATCCTAGAGAATCCACAAGTTGTGTTTAGTAGAGTCTTGCTTATGGCTATGTTGTGCACCATACTTATAATCAAGAGGCTATAGGGAATTTAGGAGTTGTTTCACTTTGTTCATTAATAGATCATGCTATATTGCAAAGATGTAAGTGGCATTTGAAATCTAAATCGTGCTTATGTTTTAGAATTCACCTAGAATAAGGCAGATGTCTATGAGATTTATCGGCACTGATGCTTGAAAGGGTCCCAGTCGCTCTCCTATCGATCCGAGAAATAGATTATATGCTCGAAGTGAGTTTTGTTTTACTCCCCATGTTACAGTTCCTCTAGTTCTAGTCAGAGCTACTGTGGGAAAGGATTTATCTCCTCATGTTGTCCCAGTTTCAGTAGAGCTAGGAGGAGGTAGAGTTGTTGATCCTCCAACACTTTTTGATATATCAAAGGGATCAAATTTTGAGGAAGCATTTCAGATGTTAACCCGATTAGTGAAGTTTCAGAATCAACAGTTGAAATTAATGGAAAGAGTCTAGGAAAATACTTTTGAGAGCTTAAGTGCCTGGGAGTTTTGAGCCTAAATCCCCTAGACTTCATGAATTAGTACTTACCACGGGAACTTCGATAGGTTCGAGCTAATCAGTTTTGTACCTAGAGCAGGGCAGTATGATTATTCGCGAATATAGTCTGAAGTTTAATTCTTTGGCAAATATTCTTCATATAGGGTGCGAAACACGAGGAATAGACTATATCAATTGTATTAGGTTTGGAGCCCATCTAGTTTGAGAGTGTTTGGGAATGTCTACCCGGACAGATATGACTATTGCTCGAATACAAGCATTTGCTTAGAAGATAGAGGAATATGATTCACTGTCTCCAAGTACCGATAGAGAAATAGCATAAAGTGGGGAGACCAGGTCAATAGGGTTATTTAAGGCCCCATGTAGTGTTACAAGGCCTTGGGTGGTCAGACATACAGTTTATCCTAGAGATTTAGTTCCTTCTTTGTCCCTAGATTAGGCTTTGGTTTCTGTTATCAGGACCATCAATAATAGGCTGTGGTAAAAGCAATGGTAAAAACACAACTTCAGATTTAGCATTGATCTTATATCTTAAGTAGTGAATGGAAAGTTGTATTGGAATTAATCATCTGCCATGGTAGTCTATAAATTTGCTTATGGTTAGAAAAGTTCATCGATAATGTGGTGTTAAGGCACATCTATCTTATGTTAGATAAATAGATTGAGTTGAATAAGTATAGTTTTATATGAAGCAACGATTGGAAAGGATATGTTTACGAATATATGGAATGTATGTTTATGACAGAAGATAAAGATGAGTTAAAGGTGTTATGAAATTTGAGGATGAATGTTTCTAAGGGGTGGAGGATGTTACACCCCGGAAAATTTTTGGTGATTATTTGATGTTTGTATGCTATGTTAAGGGAAGTATGAGTTGTATATTGGTCGTAGATGACAAGGAAAATGTGTATGAATGGTAAAACAAAGAGTATGTGAAGTTTATAAGTTATGGTCAACTTTAAATGACCATATCTCCAAATATATAATGAACTAGAAGTCCCACATCCTATCAAATTAAAGGTCTTGAGCCTAGTTTTCAGAACATCAAATGGATCGTCAATCGGAGTTCAGAGTAAAAAGTTATAGACGTTTTACGATGGTACTATCGGGAAGTGACATGGCCACCGCCCAAACACCTTTATATTTCAAGATTTGTGGTGTGAGATTATTTTAATCTTTTCCAAATTTGAGGTGATTGCTGGCCCTCTTAAATCCTCTCACTTTTCCAGTATCAAAGCCTAAGAAACCAAGAGGAAATCCCTCAAGAAAACACCATCAAATCTTAAGCAAAAGTTGATGGAAGTGAAGGCAACGTTGTGGTGAAGTTGTTGTTGCCTTGTAGCTTCGTTTTGACAGTGTTGTTGCTGCGTGTTTGGGACTATTTTAAGCTAATGTTATACTCCATCTTACTAGGAATTGTTCATAATAACGACTAAGTAACTTCCTTCTTTTGAAATCTCTGATAAGTCTATGGAATTTTTGAAGGAAAGCTAGAAGAAATTTATGGTTTGTATGTTGACTTGTTGTAGTTGTTGTGCTATTATGTTGCTGCGTTTTGGGAAGCAAGATTTCTGCATTACTGGGAAGTGATTTGGAAGAAAAATACTCCTATTATATCCAAGAATATTCTCATGCAAATGGTAAGTGTTTCTAATTGCTAAACTTGCCTAAAAATCCTAGATAAAGCTAGAACATGGAGGTTATGTTGGGCTTCCATTGCTGGTATGTTGTTGTTGAAGTTCTGCTCGTTTCTTAAGGTTGGAAATATTGTGTTTTCATAAGAATATACTATATATTTGTGGGAGTTTTCCATGAGAAAAGTGAAGGGCCCCCTCTTCAACTTAAAAACTCATTCAACAGGAGCAATTGCAGCTTCTTCTACTCACTGCTTTTTTTACCCGGTACGAGCTCCTAACTCGTTGACATGAGGATGTCCTTGATTTTCCCTCAATGTTGTAGAAGTTAGTTGAAATAAGAAATACTAAGTGTTTCCTTATTTGTTTGTGCTGTGATTGCCTATTGATGTAATGTTTTGGCTGGATAAATTGGCTTGAAAAAGCCTTGTCACTTGGTGATAAACTCAAGTAATTTAAGGGGATAACTTCTGATTGTTGAAGGAAAGAAATGACATAAGAAAGCTTGCTGAAAAAAAAGGTATGTAAGGCGCTCTTTGTCTCTTGATTTTCAAGCACGAATTCATGCGGAGGATGAATCCGACATTCCCCTGTATTTGAGCTTCTATAGTAGCATATTATGGTTCTTCCCAGTTGTTAGAATTACTTGGTATTAGGTTGTGTATCCGCTAAATAGTTGGAACACATGAATGTAAAGTGAAGAGGGCAATTGCCTTCGATTATTGTCATAGTTGTAAATTGAATCTGAAGTCTCCTCGGTGTGGGCACTGTGAGCTGGTCCTTTACATTATTACATGTATTTTTGGTGTCAAAGTTGTTTCACATTATGGTTTCTAAGTAAATTGGTAAACATGGAAAGACAATTATGAGCGGACGAACCTAATATTTAAAATCGATTTTACTCAATAAGGGCTAACAAGGGTAACGAAATGGAATTTCCTTACAATAGTTACCTACCCTATTATATGCATGTTTTAAGGTACTTGGGACATGAGATCATTCCCCGATCCCTCTCCCTTAAGGTAAGAGACTAATTAATGTGTTTCTTCATTAACCGGTACATTAAACTTCAAAAATAAAACCCGAATGGGTAAACTATTGATATTTCTGTGGAATAATCTTTATGAGAAGTTCATACACAATATCTTGATGTTAATAGGCTATATGAAAATCATAATATATGTGTAAATTTATTCTTACGTTCAAGTTACGTTCTAAAGCGGTAAGGATTGCCTTTACAAAGTTGCTATACGTTTATTAGAGCTCTTAAGTTATCCAGACCTCCTGAGAATTGCTTAAGGATTTAAGTAGACACGTCCCATGTTCTTTGAATGTTGTAGATGTCTAAGGAAATTAACCTAAGTGTAAAAGTTGAGGCGCCAGTAGCAAAGGAGAGATAAGAGTAAATGTTAGACCTTTTAAGGTAATATGTGAGTTATATGCCCTCTGTCCGTAGTTCATTTCAAGAATCTTTGAGCGATGTAAAAATATGAGCAAGACAAAGTTTAATAGATAAGGTTGGCAATTAGGTAAAAAGGTAAGTGCATATAAGAATTGTTGAAATAGTGAACACGAGAGTAAATAATTAAGTATGGAATGACAAAACCTGTTTGGAAAAGAATTTTAGATGAATTTGAAAACTAGAGCTAAAGGTTGTTAACTTAGATGATAAGCGTTACGATTGTTAATGATTTAGGAAAATGGATAACAAGATTTACCCTATTCTAAAGTCTTTTAGAAAAAGAGTTATAGATAAAGTTGTTTATATTCAGTTGTGTTAAGATAATGAAAGGCCAGTAAAGTGTTAACTTCTTATGAAATGATTAGAATCGAATATTTTGAGATAGTGACTCAAGTTACAGAGAAGTCCTTCATCGTACTTTTTAAAAAATTATATTTGATTATTTGTTCTAAGAGTTGGATTAACTTTTTTAAGTTTTAAATGATTTTTTCTTGGAAGTTTCTAAACTTTTTATAATGCAGCTAAGCTTTTCTAAGCTCCTCATATATTGCAAGGTATCACAATATCCTTCCCTATGTTGTCTAAAGCACGAATATAAGCCTTTATTTATCTTAAGGAAGCTCCAAGACAGTTGCCTAACATTTTTATGTTAAAAAGCTCCAAGTTTGAGATACGCGAGTTATATCTTCCTATTCATAAGTTATGTTGAGATGTGATATGTTGTCCAACGAATGAGGTATGCTCACAATTCTTGATATGAAAATATGAAATTCAAAATAGTATAAGCATGAAATGAATTTTAGAATTGTTAATAGAAAATGTTAAGTTAAGCTATTCCTCTCTGCTCCTCGTGTTAGTATTTCTAGGAGATGTTTAAAATTATGAACGTGTGTCTACACAGTCTTCATGGTATTCTAGTCCTAGGAACTTCCCTAGAATTCATTCACAACATATGTATGTATTTAAATGCTAAATGAAAGACCTATATGTGCATGGCGTAAGTGTAGTATTTGGGGTTTTGGTAAGATCCTACACATGTTATAGTTAGTGAGTCGGCATATTTCATGGTTGTCAATATACAGATAGTCTGAATGAGCCCTATCAGCTCCATTTATGATTGCGACTGAGATTTATTTTTATTTAATCCCGGTATGTGTTCGGCAGTCTGGATGACTACACGCAAGTGCACGTGGTCGAACAAGTAGTAAGTGGCTCAAGTAAGCCAAGAATCGATCTCATAGGGACTGGACTACGGGGCAAATTTACTCAAGTGTCAATTTACTGTAACTCTAAAAATGCAGACAACAATGTAAAGAAAAGTTTTTATATTTTGTTATCTAAATTTATACTAAGTCTAAGATGAATATACAGTTTGAGTCTGAACTATGAATGTGAGCATGCTGAGGCTAAAACGAACATGTAGAGAAATTAATTATCGATACAAGTTGGTTAATCTTTTAGTTGGTTAATCTTTTCTCCGGTTTCTAGTCGGAACTTGTGCCTATGGATTAAAACTCTCGTATTTAACCCAACTTAAGAATCAACCTTCCACCTACATTTCTGTGATAAGAAGCAATTCATGTTCTAGCCATACAAACCGATTCCATAATTGGCTAACAATTTAATTTTCTCTCTGTGTATACTTATCCCGAAGGTAAATCAATTTCAATTTTCCAAACTAAGAAAAAATTCATATCCTATTACTCCAATAATTTCCAATTTCTGCAGTTTCGAGAAATCGACTTTTTAGATTTACATTAACATTGGCCAAAAATAAGAATGCAAGAAGAACAAAGAATTAATAGAACAACCATGGAAGAAAAGATGAAAAAACCAAATGATTAACAATCACAACAATACAATTGTTCTTAACCTCAAAGACGGCGGAAATTAGCCACTCATTTGTGGATTAAACATCATCATTAAATGAGTGTAAATCATACAAACAATTGAAACAAAGGAGAAAGAGATAGAGAGAAACCTAGAATTTTCGTCAACCTCAACCGCCTGTAACCCACGTGTTTGCTCCACCAAGTCAGAATTTGTAAAAATGAACCTAAGTGTGTTATTTATATTAGTGGGAATTTTTCCTGAATATAACAGCAACGTGTCACTGAGTGCATCATGAGCACCCTCCGTGACACGCACCCCAAACGCTAAGGTTCTCTCTAGAAAATGCCCAAAAATTGACCCTAGGCAGCCCTTGCCGCCGGGTAACGTGTCACGCCGCCGGGCAACACGATGACACATCCCCGTCGCACGGGATGGCACTCCATGGCACGGCCGGGCACGCCTCGGTGCTCGCTCGCTTGCCGCGCTCGCGCGCTTGCCCGGTATAGGCGTGGCACGGCGCTCATGACACGCACAACGTGGCATGCCGCCCGGCGCGGCCAGCCTTGCCATGGCCTACTCCCGCCGACTTCGCCCGTTGCTTCCGACTCCATTCCTTTCCTTCACCAACTTATGATTTAGTTCCTCAAAATCATTGAAACCTACAAAACAAGGACTAATCATGTTGGTTAGCACATATATTCACATTTATATAAAATTACATGAAAATGTACATAATTAATTAGGATAAACAAGACTAATTTAAGTTATAAAGTTAACTCGAAAGATGCTATTTTTGCCCGAGATCGCATGATACCAACTGGAGATAGTTTATTTTATCCCTGTGGTACACCACCGAGATATCTTTATTTTACTCGTGTGGTTCACCATGAGATATTTTTATGTTACCCCATGTGGTACAATTCGCCGAGATATTTTTATTTTAATTCCCATGTGGACACTAGTTGTATATTTTTATTTTATCCAGATATAGTACACCGGCTGAAGATATTTTTATTTTACCTCGGTGTGGAACACCGGCTGGAGATATCTTTATTTTACCCCGGTGTGGTACACCGGCTGGATGGATTTTATATATGGATTTGTGATTGGCTGGTCACTGACATTACAATTATAGTTTCATTCTTGTGTATCTCTTAATTTAATTTTCATCTCATTATAGAGTTATTATCAGGTTTCGATTTCCAGAATTCCAGGTTGTTACTATTCCTTATTCCTGGTTTAGTTATCTCGAGTTCACTAATGTTATAGTGAGTTGTTATCAATTACAAGTTGCATAGTTCTAGGTTATATCTATCCTTTATATGTTTACGTGCTGAGTCAGTTATTAATGGATGGTTATCTCATGTTTACAGTTTCAGCCTTACATACTAGTACATTTCATTCGTACGAACGTCCCTTCGCTTGGGGACCTGCGTTCATGTCACATGTGTAGGTAGAGGTCGGGATCTCCAGTTGCAGTAGCAGTTCATGAGATCAATGGATTTGTTTGTATGCTCCTTTCTTCTTGGAGTTAGGGCCTAGTTATATATGCTTGAGTTTTGAGATGTAGCTATGGGTAGGTCGGAGCCCTGTTTCGGCCATCAGTCAGTTTACTCTTTAGAGGCTTTGTGGACTTAGTGTGTATAGTGTTATTCAGTTTGTGGCCTCGTTGGCTGATTGTTGCTTTGTTTAGCATATTCATTGCCTTTGTTGTGTTTCAGTTGTTTACCTAGTATTGTTGAGACCTTATGAGTCCAGTTTATACTCTAGTTGATTGTGACAGGTGGCACAATGGCCTAAGTGTTACAGGTATAGATGTCATATAGCTGGCTTCTCAATCTATCATGAATCGAGCTCCAGTTGGGCTCTACCCTAGTTTTGGGGCATGACACACCCATAGGTATGTCACCATATCATCTTGTCTACAGAAAATCATGTAATTTACCTATGGAACTTGAACACAAGGCTTTATGGGAACTAAAGAAGTTACATCTAAATTGGAAAGAAGCCATAAATCATAGACTCCCCCAACTCAATGAGATGGATGAATTTAGATTAACAGATTATGAAAATGCTACAATATACAAAGAAAGAATAAAGCTTTATCATAATCGATATATTGAAAAGAGGGAGTTCACACCTGGGGACTTATACTAGATATACAGTTCTAGACTCTACCTGTTTCCAGGTAAATTAAGGTCAAAGTGCAGGACCATTCAAGGTGGTTCAAGTGTTTTCACATGGAGAAATAGAGCTTGAAACTAAGGATGAAACAAAAATCAAAGTGAATGGACATAGGGTGAAGCACTATCTCGGTAATCTTGAGGAATTGAATGTCTTGGAGGAACTATACCTTGATGAAGCCCGAGTAATCGAGGGATCTGAAAGTGCTTCTTAGGAGGCAACCCAAGATAACTTAGATTTCTTATTGTTTGTTCAAGTGTGGATGAAACAAGTCACAAAGTACATAACAAAGCTATGGAGATTTAAATAAAACCTAAAAGCCATGACGGCTCAACCTCATATGGAGCTGCGTGATGCACTGGACAAAACTCAACACGAAGAGGTGCAACGCTACTGGACTATAGCCTCAAGGAGNACGAAGAGGTGCAACGCTACTGGACTATAGCCTCAAGGAGTTGCGCGATGTGCCCAACTAGTGGCTAAGTTAGAATTCCCCCACTAATGATGAGGACTAAACGCCCAAGAAGTTCTTCTTTCACTCTTATACTTTATACTTTATTGTTTAGTATTGAGGATAATGCTACCGATTAAGTGTGAGGTGGGGAAAGTAAACTTCATTACCATGCATACTTTAATTACTAAATTTATACACTGAGGGCCTAGGTCTTTTTTGGAGTTTAGGACTTATCTTGCATACTTTTTGGTTTGTAGTAGTTCTTTTTTTAGTTTACTTTTGTTTTGGGTTTCACCGATTTTTATTTTCGGTACTTTTCCGATGGATAGTTCCTTAGAACTAAGTCTTTATTTTTGTTAGTTAGTCATAGAGTCATGACTTTTCCCGATTATTGATGGATGACGACCGTATTAAGAAAAAAATACTCACTAGGAGAACAAAAACTAGAAACCTTACGAACGATAGGTGCTTCACTTAGTTATCATTGAAACATTGCATAATTCACTCAAAAATGCATGAAAAGGTAGAAACACTTATACATTTGTAGTTTGACTCCTACGCATGAAAAAGTGGGCTTAATTATGTTATGCATTCAATATGGATATATGTGTTTATGTAATTGATGTTGGGAATAATCTTATGCCTATTTGCCAAGTTTTTACCCATATTTTACCTTGTTTTGAGTTCATAATCCTTATAAAACGTATAAATTCATGTTTTCATGTGTCTTGTGAGGTAATAAATATTTCCAGATGTTTTGAGCTGGAAACCAAGGAAAAATGACTCAAAAATGACTCAAGGTATGAAAAAGAAGAGTTTGCAAAAGTCGGTGATAAAATCCATGGAAACTCATAAACTAAGGAAGCTTTGGAAGTTCCCAGAGGACCCATGACGAGATCCCAAACAAGGATATTTGAAGACCAACTTAATGGTCTGAAATTAGCTATTAAAAAGTGTCTTGTGATGGAAGAAGATCTCAAGCCCAATGAAGATATTTTCTACAAGTCTTACATCTATTTGAAGGCCCAAATTAATGTCCAAGAGGAGATGAAATAGAGCCATAATCAGACCCTAAATGGAGAAAATACTGCAACATTTTTAGATTAGTTTCTATAATAATATTTAAGAGTTGTTTTACTCTATGTTGACTCCTAAGACTTTGTGTGTGGCAGCCTTCTACGCCATTTAATAGTTGTTTTATTCTATGTTTACTTCATAGGATAATATGTGTGGCATTTTTCTAGGTCCTAGGTAGTATCATTTTCATTTATGATATTTTTTGACCAACCCATTCTTCACTACTATATAAATGGGTCTTTGTTCATTCATGAAGATCAAATTTTGAATATTAATATATTTGAGAGTTCTTTTGAATCTTCGTGGCAGATTACTTTTTGATTTATGTTGCAACCTAACTAGTTCATAGTTTATGTTAGTAAGATAATTTTCTTTCATGATATCTTTGGTTTCTTCTTTGTATTCTTAAAAGGCGATTAGTACACTTACTAATTATTGTCTAACGTTACTCACGAAGTGCTCAAGATCCAATTCTAAACTTGATTAGTTTCTCAAGTAAAGCCATTTGGTTTACTAATAGCCAACTCGTTTTTACTTGGATCTTGTCAAATCCATATCTCTTAGTTCTTGTTTAGTCTTATCAATTAGTTTCCTAGTTTTGCTTCCGCATTTGTTTTAAGTTCATACTCTAGTTTTGGAATTTCCAACCTTTGTATTATCAAGTGGTACCAGAGCGGTTCTATCAAGATTCCCTTCTTGATAATATTGGATGTTTCTTGAACAAAGAGCAAAAAAAGAAGTTACTATAGCAGTGAACAGTAATGTTCAAAAAAATTATTGTGGTAGTGAATGGTAACATTTAAAAAAAAGTAAAAAAAATAAAAATTTATTGTTCTTCATGAGATTTTGCTCATCTAATTGTTTAAAAAAAAAGGAAAGAAAGAGTGTTTTATAGAACAAAAGAAGGGGATCCTAGATATTTATCTTGTTCTAAATTTCCTTTCCTTTTGTTCGAGTATTGTTTCAACTTAATCGTATTCTTCCTAGGGTTGGTTCTTCACTTTTCTTAGTGCCTTAAATTCTTGATTTTACTACTAAGGGCTTGTCACTGGTGGGGTTAATTATAAATCCACAAAGACACTTTCCAAAGGTCATTTGAGAGAAAAAAGGAAGGAGTGGATGAGAACAATTGAGGGGTAAAAATCCAAGTTGAGTGATACACTATTTTCTTTATGATGTCTAATACAGGTGATCGTGATGATGAAAGGAGGACTTCTTGGGAAGCGGACATCCGAGAAAGAAATGTTTTTACTTTGCAAGATATGCACCAACAATTTGAAAGATGGAACTTGCAATTTCAAGAGATAAAGGATTTCATTGCTGAACAAAATGAGACTATAGCTGAACTTAGAAGGGGAAATCAACCTGTTGTACCACCCCAAAATAATCCTAGACCTCAAAATAGGAGAAATAATACCCCATGTCCCCCATTGTGAATCAAGAAAATCCTATATATGATTTGGTTGATGATTTTGATGTAAATCTAGATAGGATAGGGAGAGATAGGAGGGGACAACGAGCTAGATTGGAAGATGACATCATAAGTAGCATAGAGATGAAGATGCCATCTTTCAGGGCACAAGAGATCTAGATGTGTACCTTGATTGAGAGCCATTTTTGATTGTCACAACTATTCGAAAGGTAAGAAGGTTACGCTTGTTGTTGTTGAATTTTCTAAATATGCTTCTATTTGGTGGAAAAAGCATACAAGGGATAGACAACAAGATGGAGAACCACCCATTGCTACTTTGGCTGAGATGAAGAGAGTCATGAAGAAAAGGTTTGTGCTTTCCCATTTTCAAAGAGATCTACGACAGCGTCTTCAATCAATGAATTTCAAAAGATGCTCATAAACATGGGTAACTTGAAAATCATGCTTTTCTATCATCAATAAACTTAAATTATAGGGTATTCATCATAAATCATAACTTCCATGAACTTTCATCAAATGGGCATTTTGGATTTAAAAGGTTGAAACATGAATTAAAGAAAATAAATATAAAACTTGCCCATCCTTCATAATTCATTAATAAAAACTCAATTAAAAGATACCCATAAAGAGAAGTCACATTATCAGGAATTTGGGAAAAACCCCATAGCCTTGATAGGAGGATTCATGACTTTATTCAAAATTGGGCATGGGTGAGGAAGAATTTTACCCATTTTAAAACCCTACATACTTGGGAAAAAATGGACATAAAGTTCCTTGAACACCCACAAAGAATTTGATAAAGATTTGGGGAAGAAGGCTTTGAATCTCCCAAAACCTCTCTAAAATCCTTGCATGAGAATGGGCATGCAATAGGAGCTTAACTCCTCTTATCACACTCAGAAAATAAACAAAACGACGTAGTTTAGGCCTTAGGGACTTAAGAAGTTATGAAAACACCCTTATTAAAATGCAAAAATTTCTGGTCGCCAATCCTCACAAGGGACCTAACGGGTCGTTGCCACAGGGCACGACTCATTGTCTTGATCTGTTGAGTCCACTGCCCGATCCTACAAGGGAACCCCATGAGAGACTTCACGAGTCGTGGGGTCAAACCACGACTCGTGGTCACCTTCTATGGCCTACACTGCCTATTCCAATTTTTCCAATCTTCCAGGGTTGATCACGGGTGACCTCACGAGTCGTGAGATCTGACCACGACTCGTGGCTAGGCCCGTGGCCTCCTCACTCAGACTTTGCCAAACTAATCTGACCATGATCATGACTCGTGGTAACTCCTCATGACTCACCTCATGATTCATTCTGTGACTTGGAGCAAATTTTCAATTTTCCTCCGTTTTCACTTCCGGGTATGATCCTTCGGTTCCCAGGGTATAACAACATCGAGGAAAATGAGCTGAAAAAGGTTAAGTATGGGGTGAGATACTAGGTGTGGGGTTCTAGATGTTAGTTCCAAAAAAGAAAAAAAATTTGAAGTTGGTGCTATGGGTGGGGCGCTGCTCCAGCCCCTGTTCACAAAAAGGGTCGTAACTCTCTCTCCTTTGTGCCCCATTGATTTCTTCTTCAAGAAACTTGGTGAATCTTTTCTCTTCAGTTCAAGTAAGTAATTATCTTTTCTCTTTGTTATGTACTACAAAAAGCATGCCTCCATACCCTTCTTCCCCAAGTTAACAACCCAAAATCACCATTGTTTGTGAAAACTTTAAACTTCATAATATGGGTTTCATGAGCTTTAATTACTTAAATTCTTCCATGATAATATGTTACCCCTGCAAGGTGCTTATTTTTAGTTGAATATAGTGATTTCAAGTTATGGGGATTAATAAATTGAAATTCATGATTTTGGTGGGTAGAACATTTATTGTAGAGAGAGAAAGTACTTTGTTCTTAAATATTGAAACATGAAGTATTTTGAGTTGTTGAGAAATTCATATTAATTCATTAGGGACTGTAGTAAATTGCTTGTTGGTTGTTGAATGAAGTTAATGTAGCTACTTCCACGTATGAGTTACTTAAATGATGAATTGAAGCATTGTTGAAAAAATTAATAGAGGAGAGCTGTGAGAAATTCATAAACTTGGTTGTAATTGGAAATTAGTGAATATTATGGAGGTTGAGATTTGGGATGATGGGGGAAGTCTTGAGTATCCTATTTTACAAATTCTCACAAGTATGCTAGCGAAGTGTGGGGTCACTTTGCACTCGTTACACCTAATTAGCTAGCCTTTTTGTTCACGAACTAATGTTGTGATGTTCTTGATTTTTGTTTGATAGGTATCATGGCATCAAATGCTACAAAAGTAAAGGAGATAGTGGCAGCTAGCAAGGGTTTCAAGCGGCTCTAAAAAGGCACAAAAGGATCGAGTTCTTCGGCTAAGGTAGCCCCTACTGGGAGGTTTGGAGAGAGAGCAGTGAATCCTCATTGACTATCATGGTTCAACACACAAAAGGAGGTCAAATATGCTCATAAGAATTGGATTGACGAAGGCCGCCTCGCATTTGAGTTCCCTTCCATTAGGCACAAGGTCTGTAAACTGGGACTAGGCTACATGTTTGTCGAGCTAGAGGAGTGCAACCTCACCTTGGTGAGGGAATTCTATGCAAATTGAGACACTTATTTTGGGGAGAGAAATGAGGTTAAAATATGAGGACAGGTGGTCTAGTTCACTACTTGTTATATTCTGAATGCCCAAAGACCAAACCCGAGAGTTGAAAAGGAGAAACATTGAAATGTGGCATTAGGTCACAGAATGGGTCATTCTATTACCTATGGGAGAAGACCATGAGTCGTGATATGACTCGTGGTGAGGATTGGGGTGTTAATTGGATTTTGGGAGATAAGGTCCCCACGGACATGACCACTAGTCGGGTCAGGCCCCACAACTGTTGAGTCAATTGTGGACAGTGATTTTAAGAAGATAAAGGAAATATGGATATTTACCCTACGAAAGGACCCCGCAAGTTGTGGTCAGTCACCACGATTCGTGTGATGGGTCGTGGTTAGTAGAAGGAAATTTATTTGAAATTTAGGGCAGTGCATGTGACGAGTGGTGACCATGAGTAGTGGTCAATTGTAACAATTCCTGAGGTCCCCAGTGATGAGCCCTAGAAGAACCTTCTGGAAGTAGACATGACGGACGATGCCACGAGTTGTGGCCTTCAGTGACGAGTCGTCAGTCCCTCATGGGGACTGGCAGTCAATTATTTCCTGCGAATTTAGTAAGGGATTTTTTGTAATTCCTATGATCCTAAGGATTAAACTACATCATTTAAAGCTATTTTCAAGTTGTATTAATATAGGTTAAGTCATTCTATCCTATTCAAAACCCATACATGTAAGAGTAATAGTTTAGAGAGGTGATCAAGGCAAATCCTTCAAGGTTCTCTTCAATTCCTCCTTGGGCAATTAGAGAAGTGTAAGAATCAACTATAATCAGGTATGTAGGGTTATGAATGGGTGAATCTATTCCGACCCATGCCCAATCCCTCTCTAATTCTTGAAAATGTATGAGTTGATTCTATGGGGTTTCAACCCGATGCATGAAATCCCTAAATCTATGTCATACGTATGATCTAAATATGTTTTAATTGATGAAGTACGATTCATGGGAAAGTATTATCATGTTTTCAATTATTAATCATGTCTCCTAAGTTTTCCAAACTATGATGCCCATTCATGAAAGCTTATCAGAAGATGAGATTTAAGAAGTATGTTCATGTATGATAGATTTTGATGAGAAAAGCATGTTTCCAATCTCCCCATGTTATGTTCATGTTTTCAAAGTGAATTAAGTTAATTTTCAGGCATGACAAAGTATCAGGCAATGCCTATATGTTCAAGTATGATTATTATTTTATGAATTTAGCTTACCACATGGTTTTGAAACGAAGACTCTGTGGTATAGTTTGAGCCAAGGCTCCTCATGTATGATTTCAGATTTATGTATTCATAATTATTCTCCTTCATAAATAGAGGATGGTCAGCTTCGTTGTAAAATGATAGAGAGCATACACATGTTTTTGGGAGTAGTTTCAAGCACTAAGTAGGCAATGGGTCAGTCAACCCTATGTCTCAGAACTACGCATCAACGTAGGTATGATCAGATTATATTGGGACCTCCAATTTAAGCTATCCCCTACCCCGATTGCACCAGGAGATTGAATCAATATCATGCTATCATCCTTAGCCCTGGCAAGGCTTTGGAAGGCTCTACCCACTTGAGTGTGATAGTTGGGCCACGTAAGCTCTATCGTGGTATGTCGGTTAAAAGATGAGTCTCCCATTTTTCCTCATGATTTCGATTATGCATGTTTATCAATCATGTTGTATATATATCTTTATATGTTCTAAAGTAGGTTTGACCTAATGTTCAGCTTTATTTATGACTATCAGATTTCAGCGTTGGGTCAATTGATTATGTTATGACGTTATGTTAAGTTGAGATCATGTTTTCAGAAAGATAGCATGAAAGACCTATTCTCAGATCCTTATTTTTTCTATGTTTTACATTATAAGTGTTTAAATGACTTTTACTTATTTAAGTGGTTTTACTTACAGTGCATACTCAGTACATTTCACGTACTGACCGCATACTCTATGATTTATCATTTCATGATATAGGCCTTGACATTCAGACTCAGCCCTGTAAGTAGCAGTTCCAAGGTTAGCGTTCAGCTTAGTGGTGAGTCCTCGTCTCCCAAGGACCATTTGCTTTTATATTTTTGATGTACTTTCAGTTTCAGTATTAGAGAGTTAGTTGGGGTCTTGTCCCATTAACTCATCAGACTTAGATGCTTTTCAGACAATAGAATGTAGTCAACTTCATATTCGTGTATTTTTGATGTTATGCCTATTTCAAACTTCTGCTAATATCATCATGTAAATTCTTCTGTTGTATTGATTGAGTTAGATGAATGTTCATTCCATGGGTCAACTATGGGTCTCTCATGGCTCCTTGTCCCGTGTCTTGATCCGGGCCTCCGTTCGGGTCGTGAAAAACTTGGTATCTGAGCAATATATTTTGAAGTGTCCTAGGGTGTCTGAAAGCCGCATTGAGTAGAGTATTTTTCATGAGTGTAGAGCGCGCCACACTTATGAAGAAGAGGCTATGAGATATTTAGGAAATATTTCCCTTCTTTCATGATCTATGTCGTGCGATGAAATGTATCCCTATCCTTATAATTCGTTCCATTGTCAATTGTAGAATCATGGATCCCCGCAGAGTTAATGGTAAGAGGAATGGAAACGGGAATGGTTGTGAGGATGGCAACAGAAATGGGCACCAGCAGGCTCCACCAGTCCAAGAGCACCATGCATTGGAGCTGGTTGCCTATGCTAAATTTTGGGCAGCTATTCAGATGCTAACACAAGCCTTGACCGTTCAGGTCTATTAACAGGCTATTGTTTATATCCCGCAAAATGGCAATGCGGCTGCTTCTCAAGTTAGGGATTTCTTTAGAATGAACCCGCCAGAGTTCCTCGGGTCAAACGTAGATGAGGACCCACATGAGTTCATTGATGATATTGTGAAGATCACCCAAGTTATGGGGGTAAATGGAGTTGAGTGTGTTGAGTTGGTGTCATATAAGCTGAAAGGGGTCGCACACATATGGTTTCGACAATGGAAAGACAGTAGGGCCGCCGGAGCAAGCCCCGTCACTTGGGAGTAGTTCCATGTTGCGTTCCTAGACCTGTTGTTCCCTCATGAGATAGTGGAGCTGAAGGTAGCCGAGTTCGTGAATCTTAAAAAAGGGAAAATGAAGGTGCAAGAGTGGGCCCTTGAGTTCACTCTCTTATCAAAATACGCCCTAGAGTTAGTGGTTGATCAGAGGGCGTGGGTGAGTAGGTTTGTTCATAGCGTGGTTGCTATTTGGACAAGGATTGCAGGACCGCTATGCTCCACCAAAATATGGATTTCCCTCAAATAGTCTTGTACGCCTAGTACATGGAGGAGTTGTGATCTTGGGCATATTTGCCTTTAGTGATGCTCCAAATGCATGGTTTGTTGTTATAACGATATTTAGCCATTCTCATATAAATTGTAGTAAATATGAATTTATACTATTGACATGGATGCAGCGTTGTTTCTTTGGGAAAAATGTAATTTTATGAAGCTAAGATGCATGTTGGGAGGAATCGAAAATGGACTCGGGCGAGCAAGGAAATGACCAAGAAGCAATGAGTAAAGGGCTCATGATGGAATATGTCGCATTTTGCCATGGCGGAGGCATTACATTTAGAGGATTAAATTGGCAACAATTTCGAGAGAAGGTAGTGTTGCCTCCGTGGCACGTTGGACCTAATTACAGAACTTGAAATTCCCGAGTGAAGGTGCGCGTTAAATTTTCCCCATCACGGTCAGAGCGGCTTCACGCCGTGCATGCCGTGCCACGTTGGGGTAATTACCTGGACGGCCAAATTCCAGTGAGCTTCCGCGTTTGTGCGGAGTGTCATGGAGCGTGCTCGCGATGCACTCAGGTGACACGTTGCTTGTCATTTCCGAGAAAAATTCCCACCGAGTATAAATAGAACACTTAGGTTCATTTTAATTATTCGACTTGGTGGAGCAGAACGTGGGTTACGGGCGGGTTGAGGGATGAAAATCTTAGGGTTTTCTCTATCTCTTTCTCCTTTCTTTCAATTGTTTTGTATGATTTACACTCATTTGATGATGTTTAATCCTGAGATGAGTGACTAATTTCACTTCTTGCCGAGGCTAAGAACAATTGTATTGAAATATGATTGTTGATCATTTGGTTTTCATCTTTCTTCCATGGTTGTACTATTAATTCTTGTTAAATGCTGCATTTAATGTGTGGCCTATGTTAATGTACATCAAAAGTCGGAGTTTCACTTGAAACACGAAATTGGAAAGTTGTGAATTAATAGGATATGATCTTTTCTTAGTTTGGGAGAATTGAGAATTGATTTACCTTCGGGATAGAAGCCTTACCTGAAAGTGAAGTATTAGTGTCCACGAATCGGTTTGTATGGCTAGAACATGAATTGCTTCTTATCACGAAATGTAGGTGGAAGGTTCATGATTCTTAAGTTGGAGTTAAATACGAGAGTTTTAATCCATAGGCATAAATTGGAGCTAGCAACCGGAGGAAAAAGAATAACCAACTTTATCGATACTTAATTTCTCTACATGTTCGTTTTAGCCTCGGCATGCTCTTCTGGACCGAGACTCCAAGCTGTACATTCATTTAGACTTAGTACAATTTAGGAAACAAAATACATAAAAACATTTCTTTACATTGTTATGCCTTATTTTTAGGATTCTGAGTTTAATGACACTTGAGTAGATTTGGCCCCGTAGTCCAGTCCACATGGGATCGATGGCAGCTTCTTGGGCCATTTTACTACTTTGTTCGACCCGTGCACTGGTGTAGTCATCGAGACAGAACAATTTTGGCCGATTAAAATGTTTGTGAAGTGGCATTTTTCACATAATGTTGGTTTTGTCTTTCTGTGGCTCTTAGCAGCCCGATGTGCTTTATGTTGCGAATGTTAATTTATTGCTGTTCTTGTGAGACAAGAGTGTGAGGACCATCATGGGCGAAGGCAATTCTCGCCAATGGAAAGCTCACAGAAAGGCTGCGGTTGCTCGAGACAAACAATCTTGGAGCAACCACAGTCCACCCACTTGTGTGGGCGGTGTTAGTGCAGAAATGGCGGCTAGGCCGGTTCGCGCGTGGTAATCCCACATGCTAACAAATGCATCTAACATTCGCAAACCTTTGAGCTAGGAGGGAGGTTCGAGCTTAAACGGGAGCAGCTGGTGCAATTCTTGCACACTAGCGGGCAACTCCTGAGTCTCCCTCATGGGGATCCACAACATCTTCAAAATTTTTGTGAGATAAGTGACTCCACATTCCGATGGAGTGTCCAACCCAGTTATGTCGAGGCTTACATTATTCCCATTTTTCACTTTTGGGAAGCCAAAGTTGAAAAATTTGAGCCACCCAATTCCATCACCACGGTAGGATCATCTTGCAAAGAAGTTCTTGATCCGGTTCTTTCCATCCGGTAAAACAACGAGACTTAAGTAAAATTCTAGTTTTAAACAAAGAGAAGGAGAATGTATCAATCTTGGGAGAGATTCAAATCGATATTGCGGGATTGTCCTCATCACCACCAATCAATAATGTCTTGCAGTGCACACTTTTATAGAGGGTTAGAACCCCACGCAAAAATTTTGCTGGACTCAGCGGTCAGGGACAAGCATTAGAAAGACTTATGAGGAATTTGTCACGCCCTTGTTATTTGTATTTCGCGAAGTGTCCGGAGTGGAATGTGGACTCTTCAAGAGGAGGGCAAGGGAAAGCAGCGGGTGCCAAGGCGGATGTTTCTGACTATCATTGCCTGAATGGTGCATTGAGAATCGGCTCAACACCCCTTGATAACATGAGCGTGAATCGATCTCAAGTCTAGTGAATGCAGTGCGGCTTTCAAATTTGGTGTGAAGTGTGCGGGAGTAATGAACACTGAGTGAGTGTTGTGGGCAAATCTGAATTCGGTGAACTTTGTTGGTAATGCACAAGGTAAATGCCCATGATATAGTAACAGCTACAATTCTAGCGGAGGATCACCCAGATTTCTCTTGGGGTAGCAGCAACCATCGGGCGAGTTCGAGTCATGGGGTCTGAAAGATCAAAGTGCAAAGTACATAAAGCACATCGTGGCGAACAAAAACGAGGATTGAGTGAGTACGCTACGGTGGCTTTTACGGAGAGTGCACTTCTGGATACAGACGGAGTTGCCCACAAAGCTCCAAAGGACCACAGGGCTTTGCAATACAATTACTATTGGGAAGAGTATCGAGATCATGATTATGTGATTTGGAAGCGACGTGTCAGTGCCGACCTTCGGTATTCAGAGTTGGGGCTAGGGAGTCCTGGGCCAACACGGTGATCTTGCGGCTAGAAGATGGATTTCTTGCTTAGGGCCGAGATGGTATTGTGGAGGGCGTCTTTGGTACCAGTGGGCTCCCACCTTATCTTCATTGAACTTTGTTGTCTTGGACTTGAGCGACGCGGAAGTCCATTTGGCCCCAGGAATCCTTTCTTGGCGACCGGGAAGCTTGCGATTGATGTAAATTTGCAGGGCAGCTGCTATGAGCTTTATGACTAGGTGGAGGTGTTCGTGTGTACAAGGCCACCAAGCTCCGTGGAGTGACGCAGAGACTCTCAAGTAATCAACGTGCTTGATGCAGATGATGTTGTTCGGGCGTTGAGTCATGAGAGTTAATGGAAACCACGACATGGGTAAGCAGCAGGAAGTGAGGGCGTGTTCGGAAGAAAGTCGGAGTCACCCACTAGGGCGGAATGGCGTGAATGACGTCGAGCGCGACGGTAAACCCGGTATGCAGGAGGCAACGAAGTGATTTTTGTATTGTTAATGTACGGTTAATTTAAAAAAAGAAAAAAAAAAGAGAAAAAAATATATATAAAAATGTTAATATTTTTAATTTTTTTATATATATATATATATATTGTGTTGTGTTTTTCAAACCTTGGGATTCTATAGATTTCTTGTTGTAAGATAATTTCAGGTTGATCGGGAGGGCAAAATGCAAAGAATCGCAAAGGAAGCTTGAGGTAAGAAAAAAATAAAAAGTGGCAAAAATAGTGAGCCCAGCGACGGCTCCATGTCACGGAGGGCCTCAGCGTTACCCTCCGTGACACGTTGAAAAACAATTTTGGAATTTTACAAATTCGAACACTGCGCGATGGCTCAGTGTCACGGAGGGTGCTCGGCATTACCCTCCAAGTGACAGTTGAGTGATTATTGCGTCGGGTGCAAGATCATAGGAGTAACCATACGAAATCCCCACTTTTTAACGATTTCCCTAATTTTCCTCATTTCTCATCCCCTCCGCGACAAACTTCCCAAATCCCTTCTCCCTCAATGTGCACGGACTTAGACACACAATTTCGTCAAGTTTTCTTCCTTTCATCGAATTCAAGGTATGTTCTTCAATTCTATCTCAATTTTGGTCGAATTTTTGATTTTAGCATGAGATGTGAGTAAAATCTTACCCTATGTAGAAATTGAGCTTAAATTCATTTAAGTTATTGTTGATTGATGTTAGTAATATCATTGTGATTGTATAGACAGATAAATACATTAGCTTGATCGAATTTTTGTAAAATTGTAGCTAGAGGGCTTGAATTTGAATATGAAAAGGGGAAAATCTAGTTGAAATGTGAAAGTCTTGTTGGTTTGTGTATGTTGGGTGAGATGAGTTGGTTGTCTTCTTGTTAATATGCTAAAATGAGCAAATTTTCGGGAGTATTGAAATTGTGCTATCGAAAGTGGTGAATTGCATAGGTTTGTGTAGTAATTTTTTACTTTTCTTATTCCTTGCTAAGTGTTTATGTATAGAGATGTGATCGATGGTAATGTGTGATTAGTTGTACGAGTACGAGTAGTACAAAAGAATTTATGTAAGTCAATTCTACGAATGCACAAAGGCATGTTCATTGTGTTTTTGTTTGTTTGTTTATGTAAATTAGAAAATAGTACGATCTTGCTTGGTAATGCGCAATTGTAGCTAAGAACTAAGTGTGGGGTGAGTTTCCGCTCTTGGCCTTAGTCGAAGCTAATTTTAAATTATTTGGCAGTGTTTATGCACTTTATTTGACAAGATTGATGCTCAATTGGGCAAGACAAAGGGAAGGCGCATCTACATCGGGTCTTAGGTAGAAGAAAGTTAGAGGCTAGGAGCAGCCGTCAGCCCGGCACCGGCGGGTTCGCGCGGCCAACGCCGCCAATACGAGCAGTGGGTGATAGAGAGAAGAAGTGGTATACAAAGCATAAAGAAAACAAGTAATTCCCTGAGGCACATTCTGAGGGAAGCCGTTAGCGTAGGAGTTCCCTCGAATTATCCACCGGTTTGACACTGCCGGGCTGACTTCATCTTTGAAGAGCCCCGAGGAGTGCAATGCACTAGATTCGGGGGAGTTCTATACAAATTGGGGCAGGCACTCATGGTCACACCATCAAAGATAAAGGGGTCAAATTGTCACTCTTGAGCCCAATCACCTTAATGCCATCAGTTACAAAACACGAACACCCATGTACTTTTCCGTAGTGAATATCACTCCACACGTATGCGGATATTAGATGCACCTTGTGTGAGCCCGTTCGACGGCACGTTAAGGTAGGCATAGGAGAGGGGGCTACCATCGGACTGTGCCCTACTCCACCCAGGATGAGCAAGGGGAAGCCAGAAAATGTCATTTGAAAATTACATTGTTCTGCTGATTAGGTACATAGCGAGATGTCACACAGGATCGCGTATGTTTGGTGTATCTGCCTTGATGAAGGGCTTGAAATCATGTTGGGGCGGTGATCATACAGCCATGAAGAGAGCCCATTTGCATCGAGAGGCAGTACTAGTTTGGTGGTTTCTTGACCACGTTCTGAGGGCACGGATGTTGAGCGAAGAAGGCCACTGGATTACATCCCTTAAATGGAGAACGTGCGTGGGCGTCACAAAGGCCAAAGGCACCAGCACCACTCACGAGCAGTCCTTACACTAGCCGGCATTATGCTGGATGATTATCCCCATAGCCATGTTCGGGATGCGAATCTTTCCAAGCGTGCATAGGCGGGGCGTTAACGGAAAGATGGCTGTTAGCGGCTCTACTTAGATTACCCACTTCGGAGTAGCCGCCGAGCTCTATGTCGGGTGGGCCCGGCTTTTGTGAAGCCCATGGTTAGCCGACGTCCCCATAGATGAGAGACACATAAGCGAGGACTCAGATGATGAGTCGGAGGAGGGCGACGGGGGCGAGTCCGAGACATGGGGAGAGCGAGAAACGTGCTTTTTGACGAAGAAGTGAAATACTTTGATTGATTAGGGAGTTTCACCACCCACTTTTGTGCTATGTTATTTAGCTATGAACAGCACTGGGGACGGTGTTTGATTTTAAAGTCAATGGGAATTAGGAGTAGAGATTTAAGGTGGTTTTGGTTTTTGTCTTGTTTTGTGTTGATATTCATATTCTGTTGTTATCGTGGAAAAATTGTTACCTTTTTGTGTTTTTTTGTGTGTATGTTTTTGTGTTGTAAGTATTGTGAAGCTATTGTGTGTTGTTGAATGTTAGGCGGTTTGTGTAAATATTCTTTATCAGAAATGTAGAATATTTTTTTAAATTTTTTTTCGTTAATTATTTTTATGATTGGGTTTCTCGGCGTTTGTTTTCGGTTCTTTTCAGAAGAGTCCCATTGGTAGGGCCGTAAATAGTGGCAGTTCCTATGATGGATGGATGGCGGCCGTCTTAAGGGAAATGTAGTCGGTAGGAGTAGTTGTCTTTCATTTATTTGTTTGTTTATTTGTATCCCATGCGTGTCGCTACTCTATGGTTATGAAATTTTGATGCATTATTGTACATGATATTTAGAATGCAAAAGGTGATTACGTATGAAAGAATGCAATTTGTACATATGTTGAGATACTGGAAGCCATAAGAGTCACGATTGGTGTGATTGAGGCTTAATGTTTTGAATTCTTGTATTAGCTGATTGAAGAGTCTTGTGAATGTCTTGAGTTGAGCCATGTGCATGAGTGTCTAGTGAGGTTTCGATTATTTCATGCTATTGTGAATTGTCTAGAACTTGCCTGTTGTGTGTACGAAGCTTGAAATGAAGGAAGTATAGTAGGAAAGGATGTAGCGTTTCTTTGTTTTAACCGAGTTTTCTTTTCCCATACCACACCTCGAATTTCAATCCTAGTTAGCCCATTGAGCCTTTAGCCTATTTTTTTCTTTTGTCGAAAGGTGTAAACCAAGCAACCTTTCTTTTCATCATCCTTAAATCTGATCCAGCTCTTAAGCGCTCCAAGAAAAAACAATTTTCCCACAATGTCAAGGAGTAGTATTGTGAGAAAAGAAAAGCAAAGTGATGAAAGTAGAAAAATCAAGGATTGCACTTGCCGGATTGAAAGAAAATAAATATGTATAACTAATCTTTGTTGTTAAGTCTGGGGTCTTTGAAAATGGGGACAAAAATAAAAGACTTCAAGAAGAGGGAGGAGGAAGGAGAAGCAATGCCCAAAATGTGATGGGATGGCATTCAAGCGCTTAAGGATACTGATTTGCTATTATTGGTTGTAGTATATACTAGTTCCGTGGCTTACATTACAACCCGTTAAGTCCTACGTGATCTTACATCACGAGTCCTTATATTAGTGGAGTAATACACTAGAGGCAAGCCTATAGTTCATGACACGATGCATGTGAATTCTTTTGGGAGAGAGAGTGAAATCGTGTTTATATGCCCCATTGCATGAAATGTTTAGAGTTCATGTGCTTGAAAAGGAAATTCTCTTGTGTTGTGAGGGCACATGCTTGACAAGAGATTGAATTTTGTGTCGGATATCTTGATCAGCTAAGTTGCATGAGTTTGCCGATATCAAGAGTCGATTCTTGAGTGAGGAAGTCTTGATGATGGTGGATGTCATTGTATGTATGATACTATGCATGTTTTCTTGATGATTTGCTATGTTAAATAATCGGTATAACCGTATCTCAGTTGTCGGGCAAAGTAGCCATGATTGGGTGTCAATTGCATGAGGTGTAAGATTATTGTTCGAGGACGAACAAGATTTTAAGTGTGGGAGTAGGTTATCTTGGGCATATTTATATGCCCAAGTGATACTCAAATACGTCATTTTGTCTTGTTTATCCTATAATGTTTGTACATTCTCATGTAATTTATTTTTTTTATTTTTTTTATTTTTTTTAGTTTTTTTATATTTTTTAAAGAAAAAATGTAATTTTATGAAGCTAAGATGCATGTTGGGAGGAATCGGAAATGGACTCGGAGCGAGTAAGAAATGGCCAAAGGAAAGCAATGGTAAAGGAGCTCCGCGATGGAGCCGTGTCACTTGTTGCCATCGCGGGCGTGCATCTGGAGGATTAAATTGGCAACAATTCAAGAGAAGGTCGCGTTGCCTCCGTGGCGCGTTGGACATAATACCTGGAACTTGAAATTCCGGTGAAGGTGCGTGTTCGTGTAGGTGTCACGTTGGTCGAGCTCAGCGTTGCATGTCGTGCCATGTTGAGATTAAATACGGACGACCAAATTCAGAGGCTTCCGCGTTTGTACCGTGTCACGGAGGCGGTGCTCCACGTGCACTCCGTGACACGTTACTATTATTCGGAAAAAATTCCCACCGGTATAAATAGAACACTTAGGTTCATTTTTAATTATGACTTGGGCTGGAGCAAGAACGTGGGTTAGAGGCAATTGAGGCGAAAATCTTAGGGATTTTCTCTTTCTCCTTTCTTTCAATTGTTTGTATGATTTACACTCCTTTGATGATGTTTAATCCACAAATGAGTGGCTAATTTCACTTCTTGATGAGGTTAAGAACAATTGTATTGAAATGTGATTGTTGATCATTTGGTTTTCATCTTTCTTCTATGGTTGTTCTATTAATTCTTGTTAAATCTTGCATTAATGTGTGGCCAATGTTAATGTGCATCTAAAGTCGGTTTCACTAGAGAGCATGAAATTTGGAAAGTTGTGAATTAATAGGATATGATCTGTTCTTTGTTTGGGAAAATTGAGAATTGATTTACCTTGAGGATAGAAATATGCACAGAAAGTCATATTAGTCAATCACGGAATCGGTTTTGTATGGCTTGAACATGAATTGGTTCTTATCAAAGAAATGTAGGTGGAAGGTTGTGATTCTTAAGTTGGGTTAAATCACGAGAGTTTTAATCCATAGGCATAAGTTCCAACTAATAGGAGGAAAGATTAATAACTTGTATCGATACTTAATTTCTCTACATGTTCGTTTTAGCCTCGGCATGCTCACATTCATAGTTGAACTCAAAGCTGTACATTCATTTTAGACTTAGTACAAATTTGGAAACAAAGTGTAAAAACTTTTCTTTACATTGTTATGCATTTTTAGAGTTACAGTTAAGTGACACTTGAGTAGATTTGGCCCAAAATGATCCGATCCTGTGGGATCGATGCTTGGCTTACTTGAGCCATTTGTACTTGTTCGACCACGTGCACTTGAGTGTAGTCATCCGGACCACCGAGCAAGGTGCATGTCGAGGAGAGAGAGGCCAAGAGGGAAGGATGTCGATAACTACGAGGTCTCTCCGCCGAGGTCGAGTGGTGGGCACCAGAAACGGGCTGGAGATCTTCGGCCCTAGCATCTCAGGGTCTTGAGTATGCCATCCCGGACCTAGGCACGACCGGAGAGGGAGAAGCATTAGGATCTAGAGGTCGGAGTAGGAGGTGCCTTGATTCTAGCATCGATTGACTGTAGTATAGTGCAGGACACAGGCTAGTGCTTGGCGAGGTTGGAGTGCTTGTTTGTTTGTGAAAGCTTGGGCATATGCTCGAGAGGGTGGCTAGCATCTAGACGGGGGCAATGATAGAGTCGGGCCCGGCTTCTAGTTTAGTGGCTCCCGCGGCACGTCCCTTCTGGACCCAGTGCTTTGACTAGTTTGGGCGCGTCGAAGCACGAGAACAAATTCTAGCCTGTCCGTCGGGAAGCCCAGAGAAGATTTCCCAAATGTAGTTCGCAGTATATTACTAGTTTTCCATATTGATTTATATTCTTCCTGACCGTCAGGAGTCGTCTTGTCCTTTGTGACACCTTATGTGGCTAGTAGTTTGAGTCGATCCCCCGAGTCTTGTCGGGACCCTTCTCGGTCTACGCTCCGGTGGGTGATTCAATAGTAGCTAGACGGGTGTATAGAGGTGCCCGATCATAGTCCTTTAGAAAGTCACTGACGGATCTAGTAGAGTTATCCATAACTAATTTTGATGGCCATCCTCGGTATGGATTGGCTATTTGCATGTTATGCCTGGTTATTTAGATCCCGGGCGGTAGAGTTGATTTCAAGTGAGCTAGTCATATAGTTGAAGGGTAGTTTAGGTTGTGCCATGTGGATCATTTCATTTCCCTACCTTAAGGCTAGAAAGGCATTCCAAAGGTTGTGTGCCATCTTGTTAGGGTTAAGGATGCAGTCGAGACCCTGAGCTATCCGATCAGTCCGTGGTATGCGAGTATCCAAAAGTCTTCCCAGATGATTTAACGGGTGTTCCTCAGGGAAAATCGATTTTAATTATTGACCTTCTTCCCAACACCTAAACCTATATCTACTCCTCCTTACCAAATGGTTCAAAGCTGACTAAAAGTGTTTAAAGAAATTTTAAGGATCTTTTGGATAAAGGGTTTCATTGATGGTAGAGAGAAAGTCCCCCTAGGGTGCACTAGTTATTTGATCGGAAGAAAGATGGTTCTCTTCATATGTGTATTGACTATTCGGCAATTGAAAAAGTTTCACCATCAAAATATGTATCCTCTATCAAAAGATTAATTGATTTGCTGACTAGCTCCGAGTGCCAAGTGTTTTTCTGAAGATAGATCTAGAATAGGGTACCATAAGCTCGAGAATTCGGGAGAGTGACATCCCAAAGACAGCCTTTAGGATGCGGTATGGTCATTATGAGTTTGTAGTTATGTCTTTAGGACTAACGAAGGCTCCTACAGCTTTTATGGACTCGATGAACAATGTGTTGAAGACATATTTAGATATATTCGTGATTGTGTTCGTGATGACATCGATATACTTGGGGAGTGAGGAGGAACATGCAGCTCATTTGAGAGTGGTGCTATGGACTCTCAAGGATCGCCAATTACTGCCAAATTGCAGAAAATTTTAAAGTTTGGTTGAACTCGGTGGCGTTTTGGGGCCATACGGTATCAAGTGACATATCGGTGGACTCTCAGAAAATAGTAGCGGTGAAGAATTGTCTTAAGCTAGGTGAATCCTTGAATGCAGGCTTATTGTAGTTTTCGGATACTACAGAAGATTTGTGGAAGGTTTCTCATCTATTGAAGCATCCCTTGACCAAATTAACTCAAAATAAGAGTGAAATTTCAATAGTGGAAGGCTTGTGAAGAGCACCAAGTTGAAGACTCAACTTACTTAATATAGGTGTTAACGCACCCGAGTGCCGATGGGTTCGTAGTGTATTGTGATCGCGTCAAGGATTGGAAATGGGTGTGTATTGATGCAGCACGGAAGAGTTACAACACACACATCTAGAAGCTGAAAGTTAATAGGAAGAATTACCCGACCCATGATCTTAGAATTGGCCGCGGTGGTATTCGCACTTGAAGATATGGCGACGTGACATGCGAGGTCCACATGGATGTGTTTATGGACCATAAGAGTCTAAAATACGTGTTTACCGGAGAAGGATCTCAATTTCAGCAAGGAGGTGGTTAAAGCTATTAAGGACTATGATATGAGTGTACTATACCACTCAGAACAAGGCTAATGTAGTAGCGGACGCACTAAGTAGACTCCTCGATAGAGAGTTTGTACCATGGAAGAAGAAAAAGAAAGGAGCTAGTGAAGGATGTGCATTGAATTGCAAGGTTAGGAGTTCGGTAAAGGTTGACTCGATCAATGGCGGTGTTATTGTTCAAAATGGATTAGAATCCTCTTTGGTGGTGATGTAAGCCATAAAGACGAGGACTGATTTTGGTAAAGTTAAAGGATGTCGTTCAAAAATCGAAGGTAGAGGTTTTCTACAAAGGGAGATGGTGTGCTTCGGTGCCGGGGTCCTTATGTGTTCCGGATGTTAATGGTTAGAGGAGATGGATGTTGCACGAGGCTCATGGATCCAGGTATTCCTTTACCCATCCAGTGCCACCAAGATGTATCGTGACTTATGGGAAGTCTATTGGTGGAATGGCATAAGAAGGACATCGCAGGGTGTGGCCAAGTGTCCAGAATTGTCGGCATGTCAGGTCGAGCACCAAAAATAAGAGAGTGTAGCTAAGATTGTCTCACCCACATTGGAAAACATGGCTGGCACCTAAAGTGCCATACTTGAATCACAAGACTAACTGGGTGACCTATTGCACTTAGTGCACGCACATAACTTAATTTAAGGAAACTCCAAGCTATGTCTACATTTGTAAATACAACCACGGTCGACAAAGCCCATAAAAGGAAGATAGCTAACAAACAACAATGTAATACTTGGGGATCTTACACGAGGCTGACGGGACCGCCCCATGCGCTACGTTATAACGGAAACAAAAATAGAGAATTATCGTTGGGCCCATGGACAACACTTAAAATAAGACATATATGGGTCCCTTGTGCCGCCAGCGGCGAAACGCCTTTGCAAACTCAAGAGTAGGAATAATGATCGAGGCGGGCAAAGCCTACAATTATGTCATAAATAAAAAGGCGTAATACTCATGACTTGGAAGCTCGGAAATGAAATAGGCTGACCAAGCTGCTGACTCCGAATAACTATTAATGAGTCCAAAACTACGTAAATAAAACCTATAGGCAAGTATGCGGCGCCGGAGTAGTTGGGCGTCGGTACAATATGTACTAAATATGCAAGGCAATAAATAGAGAAGTTGATTAAATATGAGTAAAAACTTAATGTGAACGGTAGTAAGGGATAGAAATTTAATTTGTAGCTCCTTTATCCATAGCACCGCATATAGTAACTCACTACATGTAAATGAGTTAAAGCGCAGGTATTTGATCATAAGTTATAGTTTGGCAGATAAATATACGGACAAGGACCTAACTTTGGCCCCATAAGCCGGGAAGATGTGTTTGGAACTGGGCCTTGTGAAACAGGCCCCATAGGTCATGCAACTACGATGTTGGATACGTCCCTGCGGCCTCAATCTACTAGAACTCAATATGGCCCTCACGGCCTCTATACGTGGAACTCAATGTGTCCCTCACGGCCTCTACTGATTGAACTCAATATGGCCCTCACATCTTCTATCGGTGGAGCCATTGCTGACCTCAATTCCTTTGTCGATGCAGCCAATATGGCCCTCACGGTCTCTATCTGATCCTTTCGAACATCATACTGCCCCTAAAAGCATGGAACTATAGGCAATAACATCTAACAATCCCATGTCATAAGGAAAAAACCTAATCTAGGCAGGGCTAACTCTAGCGGGGGGTTACTATATCATCTGTTGTTTCAAATCTATTCGTAACAAGCGGCCATAATTAGCTTACTATGGAATACTTGTCCTTTACATAGGACAGCGTAAAATTTGCTACTAATTGGATATGCACTGACGATCGGCTACTAACCTCCCAGTGACTTATTATTACTCTTGGCCTACGGGTCATGTTATAATATTGTGGTTCTAGTCCACACAAACACTAACTAAGTCTATTCAAATTCGTATGTCTTCTCTAGGCGATTCCTAACCTTGTGGAGTATGTTTATCTGGACTTAGCTATTGCAGTAAATTGTACACGAATATATATGATAAGAGTAGGCGGGGGTGTTGGCCCTATGTCTAGCTACTAATAAAACTTCCCCCTAGGAGTGTCTTTCTTTTGCTCTATCGGATTGGTACAACTAGTTAGTACACAAATGACCTATACAATAAGCACCACGTTGACTAAAACTAGCATCGGTGGCGATAGCCACTCACGTAAGCGTCTTGACCCTCAACTCTCTAGGCAACTCGGTGTCATTGTCTCAGGATAAGGCATACTAACATAATTAGGCCTTGGAGGCATCAGGTATGCCAATGGTCTCTGGACAAGCTCTTTTGAAAATACGGGTATTTGAATTGATAGTTATATATTATTGCCTATGCTTCTCAACTTACTAACTTAAGCGCAACTATTACCCACAAAAATCTGAAGTCCAGGCATAGAAGCAAAACACCATTTCTGCTAACTCGATGAACACAAGGGTGAGGAGTTTCTATGATACTTCTAGTGTGAGTCACCCTTAACCACTTCTTTCCCCATGAGGGGATACCGCAATATACTCTTAACATGCTTTCTAGCGGCTAGCCACGACATACGTAATCATAATCTGCAATAGCGGCTAAACCACGACATACATGGATCTTGTATAATAGCAACAACTAATTACAACAAGTAGGATCATTGTGGCAATAACAAAACATAAGTCATATCATTGTACGACGAGAATACTTGTCTAAGGAATAAGCCTTAACGTACCTCGAATGTCGATTCTCGTTTAAGCGATTAGTTCTAACTAAATCCAGCCGGTTCCACTTTCCAGTGCAATCTTTATACTAAGAGAATAAGGCTAGTTTAAATACTAAATTCAGCCAATAACAATATCTTTCAATAATAATAACAACTATAATTCCTACGAATAACTCAGTGAAAACCCGCAATTTCTCGGGAGTTGAGCTAATGCTTACACGATGCCTATGGCCTTTAGGATTCAATTTAAAGTAATTTCAACAACCTTTACTAGGCGGGGTTAGACATGCCGGCGAATTTTTGGAAATAACTCCGCCAAAGCCTTCTGCATTCCTAGGACTTGATATCCAAAGTTAATTTGAGATTGGACGGCGTTTGGTGCGTAATTTGATGAAAATATGATGAAAGTTGTGTGTTCTCTCATTTACAATCAAGGGAAATATTTGATGAATTATTTGAATTGAAAAAGAATCATATAGGCATAGAGCGGTGGCCTAGGCGTGCCGCGCGTTGCCAGTGCGGGCGAGCTAGCGCGTCGTGTTGGCCCTTCACGGCCTAGCCTCACCCCAATCCTACTTCAAGGCTTTTCTGATGTAGTTAAACTCCCTCTCTACTCGTCTTAAGCCCCACACGCACGCACACTAGCCACTAACATCTTACAGTTGCATGCTCCCCAATTGGGAACATTCATCCTTGGTCACAATCTTTAGTCTTATAAGACTCGAAGCTCTTTTTAGCTAATGCCGGAAAAATTTTGGCACAGTTTCCTCACATTATATGGACTATTAGGAGAGCACGGAAACACGAGAAAATTCCAACACGGGCGCCTCCACAGGGAACTATACGTAGCTAAATAACTGGCAGATGTATGTATGTACCCAACCATTAACAATAGCGGCCAAAAGGTCATTTCTCGGCGGCCCAAACACTATACTTTAAGCTTGAATTTGACTAGGTACGTATATTTTTTTTTTTTTGTCATAGGGCTTGGAGCAAGCTTGAAACTATCCATACTTTGCAGTATTCATTATTTTTTTCAATTCATTTCTTTCTACATTTTCATTCCCTCACGATACTAAGTTACAGCTTTGGTTCTCAAATTAGCTCCACTGAATCGGCAATCAATATACTATTGAAGTCTATTCGTCAAAAATTGCTTTTATGTACCTTAAGTATCTTTGGTAGGTCAACATGCGAAAAGGTCTCTATGCGCTTGCATAGTGTTGTCGCCCGATCCTAGCCCCGAAGGAAACTCTATCTCATAGGCATGTGGTCTCTAGAGGACACTAGTTTAATGAATCTAGGGATGGATTTTCCACTGCTTGTCGGATCTCATAACGCCCCTCATTGGAAAAGGTTTTGGAGCATATAGTCGAGTGTTTCAATTTCTTACTCCATATGCTAGAGTAAGATTTTCGGCGATCCTAGGTTGTCGGTACATATCTACGAGTTAGTTTATCGGTTTCCCTCTCAAGATGCGGTATGCTCGGTTCAACTATCACGACTTACCTTGCTTTAGGCCATTATATAGGAAACCAATATTCCCACCTTTAACATAACTCAGGTATACGAGTTGTGGGTTTTTTTCTTGATTACTTGTTTCGGGACGAGGGTCAATACTTAATTAACATGAGTCCCAATCTGTCCTAATAACTCTTCCTAAGCATGGTTGTAAGTGGTGCCCCTTTGCGAACTTAATCAACCTTTGAGAGACCATATAGTTGGTATGTTTATTTCATATTCAATTAGGCGTAGCCTTTAACTAAAACGTCATTCCATCATAGGCAAGAAATAAGTTAACCTCATTGCTTCTCGGCAACAACCCTTTAGGATCGCATTTTACACCGTGCGAAACCTTACAACAATATTCATATTGTCTACTTCTCACTTTCACATAGGCACGACTATTCTCTAAGTTAGCCCACTCGGTTTACAACCTTGACCTGCTCTTGGCAGTTATTAGGGCTCTTTATCGATGCCAACAATATCCATCTTCTTCCTATGCTAGTATAAATCTCTTTTATAACCTAGCAGACTTTCGTCAAAACCCGAATGGGGGAAATAGCCCAGTACGGTATGTCCTACTAAGCTATGCGTGAAACTACGCTAGATGTGTGAACATAGATACGACCTTTGGGTCTCGTGACTCGATCCCTTACTATCTTGAGGGCAGATGGCTCCTTCTATTGGTCCTTATCTGCAGCTGCGCTAGGCTAGGGTCTCCGTCCAGTTGCTCCTTCTTCCTCTATAACTAGGGACACAAAGTTCGATAACATGCCTTCCCCTTACTTCTAGGGCTGAGATATGAGGTTCATGCCTCTTGTATCTTCAAGCAAAAGATACTTTAGTCAAGTATGCGGCGTGTATCATTTTGACACGTGGGCCTATTTAATTCATATAACCTCTCTTTGTCCTTCGACATATCAAACTAGGGCCATAGCCATTATTCTGGTATATCTTCTTGAGTCATCCACCGCATTGGGGTTGAGTCTATTTCTTGCTCTAACTTTACTATCGATGGGAGTTTCTTTTGCTTATGGACTCTCGCTCCTTTACGGGTGCTACTAACAATCTTACCTACACTCTAATTTATAGCATTTGTGAGGGTGTAGGTGATTTAAGTGGACACTAGGGGTCTTAATCACTTCCTAGTTTTTGAATCAACGATTCTAGCCCCTCTTTACTATTCATGAATGGGAAAAATCGCATTTACACTTCTGTCATGCGAAAGGATAGGAGACAAGTAACCATATTCCATTATTGGTATTGAGGGTGGTATGGAGACTTTACTACCTCCAAAGAGTTGGGGAGTAAGAACTCGAAATTCTTCCTTTATACCTTTCGGGTAATTCAACTTTAGCGTCGCCATGTAATTCTTTGACCACTAGAGTGAGACAACCCATGCATATGTTGTATTACTAACCTCTTTTCGAAGGTTGTTTAAGAAGCGGGACGGCGGCATATCTATTACCTTATGAGGTTCTGGTTTCCTTGGGAGGGTCTTGGGATATTAAAAGATATCTGCTTTTGCTCTTAGCCTAAGCATTTCCATATCAATTTAGCTCTTGATACTCTCTCCCTCTATTGCTTAGCTGACTTATGGCTAGTGAAGTCTATCTATATTAAACATGATTCTAGGCAGACATAACAAAAAGAAAACTTAGGGACTCATCCATTAAGCTCTACAACAAAATTTGAGAAGGAGGGTTAACCATACTATCATACCTCATAGCCTCCTACTTATAAAATGTGGTCCAAAACACATTTATAAATAAGAATATACTATACACGTCTTGAAGACTCACAGGATACGACCTACTTTTTGATACCAAGTTTTGTCACCTTTACCTTGGAAGGCATGGCGGAACCCCAGCGCCATATTGGGATCACAAACGGGCGGCTTACAGTGCACTCCACAAGTGCATGCTTACCTAACTTAATTCAATGAAATGAGGGCTATATCTCGGCTATAAATAAAGCCTCTGGCTAGAAAAGGCCCTTGTGAAAGACAACTAACCAACAACGTGTAATAGGGGAACCTGTGCGGGCCGACAAGACCACCATGTTGTATAGTTATAATGAAGATTTAAAATAGGTAGCTATACTAGGCCCCACATAGCCCAGCATAAAATAAGACATATATATGGGCCCCACACTTGGCCATTAACAATAAGCGGCGAGGACTATGGTTTGGCAAGGCCTCTGGGAATAGGAATAATGGTCGGGCGGGGCCTCGGCCTACCCAAATGCCATATAAATAAAGGCGTATCTCTATGACACAGTAGCCCCCAAATGAAAGGCCGCGAGCTGACTGCCTGACTACTAAAGGAGGTCCTAAACTCTGTCTGTCTAAACCTACGAGCAAGTATAAATACCCCATAGTTAGGCATATTACAATATCTAGAATATGTAAGGCAATAACAAAAGCTAATTAAATGTGATAAAAATTGAAAGTGAACAATAGTAAGGGCCTAGAAATTAACTTTGTAAGCTCCCTTATCTATAAGCATGCATATAGTAACTCACTACCGTATGGTGGCTTGTATGGCTATTTGATCATAAGTTATGGCTGAGACAAATATGCAAACGAGACCTAACCTAGCCCTATAAGGCAGGAAGGTTGAGCAACACGAAATAACCTGCACAGGCCCCCATAAGCATCGTTAGGTGCCAATCAATCTATATACCCCTATTGATACCACAGCAGGCTCTACAGTAGCGTATCGTAGCCTGAGCCATCGAGCTCTTGTAAGCGTATCTGTCTTTGAGTTGGCTCAGCAGTATCATTTTGGACCCTAGAGCCTTGGCTCAAACTATAGTTCATACTATAATTGTTGTAGCATGATACGACCCTCGACTCTATCAAAGTTGGCTTTCAATACATTCCCTCCACGGTATGTCTACTTTGGAACTCAATATGGCCTTCACGGCTTGAGTATGATGGAACTCGAAATATGGCCCTCACGGCCTCTATCGATGGAACTCAACATGTCCTTCATGTCTTCTATACGATGGAACTCAATATAGCCCTCCACGGCTTCTATCGATGGAATTCAATATGGCCCTCCCCAACCTCTATTTGATCCTTTCGTACATCATCTTGCCCCTATAAGCATGGCACTATAGGCAATATCATCTAACAATCAACGACATAAGGAAAAACCCAATCTAGTTGGGGCTAACATTGGTGAGGTTACTATATCATCATCGTCTCAACTCTATTCGTAAATAGTGACCATAATCGCTTACTCTAGAATACTTGTCCTCTGTAGGAGAAAACCGTGGAAATTTCTGCTACTAATCGGATATGCTCTTGACGATCGGCCCTAACCTCAATGAAGCTTATTATAACTCTTGGCCGGGGTTATATTATAATATTGTGGTTCTAGTCACGAAACACTAAGCGAGTCTGTTGGTCGTGTTATACCTTCTCTAGGCGATTCCTAGCCTTGTAAGTGTGTTTATCTAGACTTAGTCATTCTCGGCAAAATGTACACAGTATATGATAAGTGTAGGCTAGGATGTTGGCCTTTGTGTCTAGCTACTAATAAACTTCCCCCTTAGGGTATCTACTTTATCGAGAAATTTGGTACAAGCGAGGTGGTAGCGAGTGACCTATACGATAAACACCACGTAAACTAAAACTAACTACCGTTGGCGATAGACACTATGTGGCGGACTGACCCTCAACTCTCTGGCAGCTTCTTGCTGCCGGCTATGGGAGTAAGGCAATACTAACATAATTCTAGCCACTGGAGGCATCCAAGGTACACAACCGGCCCACAGACGAGCTCTCACCGACAATACGGGCATCGGGCGATAGTTATATCGCTCGGCTGCACCTATCGCACTCAACTTACTAGCCAGAAGCCCAACTAACATACCCTAGGCTTATCGGAAGCCCGGGCATAATAGCAAAACCTTTATTTTTGCTAACTCAATGAACACAAGGAGTGAGGAATTTCTCTTGAAACTTCTAGTGTAAGTCACCCTTAACCTCTTCTTTCCCAACAAGGAATCTTGCAATAACTCTCTTAATATGCTTTTTAGTAGCCAAACTTAACATACGTAATCCATAATCCACTGTCTCCATTAACCACGACATATATGGATCTTGTATACTAGCAATAACAGCTAATTACACCATTAGGATCATTGTCTATCTTAGAAACATAAGTCATATCATTTTACGACGAATAACTTTCCCTGGAGATAAGCCTTAACATACCTCGAATCTTTGATTCTGCGTTTAACTAATTAGTTCCAACCTTAAGCTGGTAGTTCCACTTAAACTGCCCAGTCCTTATCTTGAGAGAATAGGGCTAGTTCCAATACTAAGTGGAGCTAATAATGATATCTTTCAATAATAATATCAAATAAAATTCAACTCTAAATAGCTCGCAAAAAACACGCAATTTCTCAAGAGTGCGAAGGGAAAAATGCTTACATGATGCCTTTGACATTTTAGGATTCAATTTAGAAGGCAATTCTAACAACCTTTACTCAGAAATAACTCCATAGAAATGCTTCTCGCGGGTCCTAGAACTTGTTATCCAAGTTAATTTGAGATTGGACGGCATTTTATTTGCTCGACATCACTGATAAAAGTTGCGTATTCTCTCATTTTTGTCAGAAATATTTGATGAATGATTTGAATTGAAAAAGGAAACATATATATAGTCATAGGGAGGTGGCTTGAGCGGCGCCCCGCGCAGCGTCATGCCCAGGTGCACATCGCGCCACGCCTCCCAAGTGTTGATGTGCCTACCGCGCCCGCGCTTTGGCCGTGCGGGCGAGCTCAGTGCGTCTGCCCGGCCCTTCACGGCTGGTCTCGCCAATCTGCTTCTTAGGCTTTTCCCAGTATGCTTTATACTCCCTCTGTACTCGTCACAAGCCCGCGTACACTGTGTAACATCTTATGAGGTGTAACTAAGGATATCGGTATTCCTACTTGAGTGGGGAGGAAATCAATATGTACTTCATCATAGAGTGTTTGCCTCGCATTAAATCAGTGTCTTCCCTCAGTTTCCATTTGAGTTATTATAGATAGAGTTGTAAAAGCGCTCATTTCTACGGTCAAAACCATGGATTTGACGGAGGATTATGCCAAATTATACATCCTAGAGCAAGTTCGGTTGCATGGGTGACTTTGTCACATCATATTAGACGGAAGACCAATTTACCTCACGGTTAGTGGAGGTCATTTCAAAAAGGACTAGGTAGTCGAGTTAAGCATAGCAGAAGTATTTCACCTTAAATGTATAGTCAAGCATAGTGGATAATTCAGACTCTCGACGACATGTTTAGAGCATGTGTGGTTGACTTCAAAGGTAGTTGGGATGATCATTTGCCTCTTATAGAGTTTGCATAAAATAATAATAGCTACCATTCCGAGTATTCGAATGGCTCTGGCCAGAGGCTGTCTATGGGCGGAGATGTAGATCTCCTATTGGTTGGTTCAAAGGATTAGTGAAGGTAGTTTTGTGATGATACGACCGATTGATCCATGAGTCTATGGGAAGGTTCGGCTCATACGGGGCAGGTTGAAAAAAAGCTCAAAATTCGCCAAAAGTCTATCTTTGAATGAGAAGGGAGAGAACTCCAGAGTTAGAAGTGGATGTTTAGGTGTTTTCGGTGCCTCGATGAAAGGGTGATGCGGTTTTGGAAGAGGAAAACTCAACCCTCGTTATGTTGGCGCCTGTCCAGTTGTGGCGAGGTTGGCAAGGTAGCATATGAATTAGGTTGCCCTCGAAATTATCTTTTGTGCATCTGTTTTCCATGTATCTCTCTTGAAGAGGTGTTTGAGGGATCCATCTCCTAGTTGTCAGATGGGCGGGGTTAGTGTGAAGAACGGCCTTAGTTATGAAGAGGTTCGGTGGAAATCTTTTGGATCATCGGGTTCGAAAGATAAGGAAATGGGAAGTAGCTTTAGTTAATGGAGGAATCAACATGTTTAGGACCTACGTGGGAAGCCAAAGTAGATATGATGGCTAGATACCCACACCTATTCTCTTCCGGCTTGTTTTCGGTTTAAGGTATCGGTTTTTCCCTAGTACTCTACTTAGTTTTCAACATCGAGTTCATGTGCCCAAGTTTCTTTTATATATATGGGCTATGTATGATTTGTGAATTCAATTCATTTGTGATTACATTCTATGCTTTTCTATATGTTTTCCAACATTCGAGGATGAATGCTCCCAAGGGGAGATATTTCTATGCCACAAGCCCCAGACCCGGTTACGAGAGTTGAAAGCGGAGAGAATTTGAAATTTGTTGTCGGAGTCCGCAGGCAGTCGTGATGTGACTTGTGGTGAGGATAAGGTGTTTATTAGATTTTGGGAGTTAAGGTCCCCCACGTACATGATCATGAGTCGTGCTCGGGCCACGAGAGAGGTGAAGGAAATATGGTACTATATACCACATGGAAGGACCTCATGCGTCATTAATAGAGTCACCACGATTTGTGGGACGGGTCGTGGGAAAGCGACGGGAGATTAATTTGAAATTTAGGGGCGGAGTGCATGTGATGAGTGGTGACCACGAGTTGTGGTCACCTATGACGATCCATGAGTCCCCATACGAACCTTCATGCGGTGCACATGACGGATGATGCCACGAGTCGTGAATTACGCATTGTCGAGTCTTGATTGCCTCGTGGGGGCGCGGTCGGTTATCTCCTACAAATTTAGTAAGGGCTTTTACATAATTTCTATGATCCTAAGGGCTAAAGTATTAGTTTTAACTATTTTTAAGGTGTATTAAGATAGGCTAAGCCCTTCTAGCCTATTAAACCCATGCATTACAAGAGTAAAGTCTAGAGGTGATCGAAAATCCTTTAAGGTTCACTTCAATTCTTCCTTGAGCAATTAGATTAGTGTAAGAATAAGATATAATCAGGTATGTAGGGTTATGAATGGGTAAATCCGCTCCCACCCATACCCAATCCCTCTCTAATTCATGAAAATCTATGAGTTTATTCTATGGGGTTTTAACTGAGCGCACATGAAAATCCTAAATCTATGTCATGGGTATGATCTAAATATGTTTTAATTGGTGAAGTGAAATTCATGGGAAAGTTTTATCATGTTTTCAATTACTATCATGTTTTCTTATTTTCCAAATTATGATGTCCATTCATGAAAATTTATGAGAAGATGACATTTAAGAAGTATGTTCATGTATGATGATTTTGATGAAAAGCATGTTCAATCTACCAATGTTATGCTCATGCTTTTAAAAAGTGAATCAAGTTAATTTTCAAGCATGATAGAGTATCGAGCAATTCCCATATTTTCAAGTATGACGTATGATTTCAAGTTTAGCTTACCATGGTTTTGGAGCGAAGACTCTCATTTATATTAAGCTTGTGGTATGGTTTGGTAAGGCTCCTGTTATGATTCGATTTATGTATTCGCAGTATTGACTTTGTCAATGAGCGATGACCAGCTTCATTGGAAAGCGATGGAGAGCATATGCAAATTTTAGGAGTAGTGTCTAGTACGGAAGTAGGCTATGGGTCGGTCAACCTGTGCCTCGGAACTACGCGCCAACGTAGGTATGTCCCAGTTATACTAGGACCTCTGTGTGAGCTATCCCTGTCACGATTGGGCCACGATATTCATATGCTCTAGATATCTGTAGTATAGATCCTTAGCTTTGAAAAGGCTTTTGACGGCTCTACCCATTTGGTGTGATAGTTGGGGCCATGTAAGCTCTATCGTTGTATGTTGGTTAAGTGGTGAGTCTCCCATTGTTCTGTATGATTTCGATTTTGCATGTTTATCACTCATGTTGTATATATATCTATATATTTTCTAAAGCAGGATTGACCCAATGTTCGGCTTTATTGTGCATATTAATTTCTGACATTGGGTCAGTAATTGATTATGATGTTATGTTAAGTTCAAATCATGTTTTTAGAAAGATAGCATGCAAGCCTAGTATCGGATCCTTATTTTTCCTGTTTTACATTATGCGTTTTAATAATTTTTACTTATTTAAGGTTGTTTTACTTACCTTTACTTTTTCGATGCGTTTTATGTATTGACCGCATATGCTATAGTATCATTTCATGATATAGGCAGAAACACTCAAACTTAACCCCATTAGTAACAAGTTTTAGAGCTAGCATTCAACTTAGTGGTGAGTCCTCATCTCAGGGGACCATTTGCTTTCAGATTTTGATGTACTGGGTTTCAATATCGAGAGTTACTTGGGGTCTTGTCCATGAACTCATCATACTTAGAAGCTTTGAGGACAATAGAATATATTCGGCTTCAGATTAATGTATTTCTAATGTTATGCCTATTTCAGACTTAAAGCTAAGATCATCATGTAAATTCTTCCATAGTATTGATTGAGTTAGATGAATGATCATGCTATAGGGATTATTTCTGCGGTCTCTGGCAGATCCTTATATAAATGTCTCGATCCAAGTCTCCGTTTAGGTCGATACTACTAAAACATTCAATCCCTTCATCGGTACAAGAGCGCGGTAGACCCATATGGAGTGTTCATTATGTTATAGAATCCTCCATACCGCGACATACGCCGCCACTCTTATTGGTGAGTTCCATGCTAGGCAAGGGACCATCGGGGCACTCATTGCGCATAGTTCTCCTATGAATAAGGAGGCAAAGTGTGGTAAAAATTATTTGTGCTACACTTCTCTCTGGGACACGGATCATAGACATTTCTAAAGAGGGGTATTAGTGTTGGGGTACATGCTAATGAGGAGCTTACGTGATGCCCCACTATTTTCCCATCTTGAATAGTCCCAGGCTTGCTAGGCAGGGGCGTGTATGATGTGATATCCGCAGGATCAAAATATATGTAACCTATGGTACATGTAGTTATGAGACACGGGGTTTATCATTACACCAGTAAATTCTTGATATGTAAGATGGCCTAATGCATGTTGGTTAAGAGTTTTAGAATGCCATACATGCTAGAAAAAGAGCTTAGAAAGAATAAGCCAGCGCCAAGTCGGCGCGTCGCAAGGCAAATGCGACTTATAAATCGCATTTCAGGAATCGACTTATAAATAGCATTCCATGAATGCGACTTATAAAGGTCCCAAAAATAAAAGGGCCTCCCACTTTGGTTTTAATGTTAAATTTCATATAAATTCCGGAGAACAGAAACCCGGAAAAAGAGGGCACAAAGTGAGTTGATAAGATTTCGCCGGGTTTACACTATTGAACGCAGGTCAAACTCAAATTAACTCCGAATACCGAGGTATTAAGCAGCAAGTTGCATTCCTATGATTGGTTTCATGAGTCGACCGGCGAATCATCGTGCTACCGAGCTAAGGTAAGTAAATTGCTCGAATTAGTGTCAATATACTCTAGCCCTAAAGTGAGTATTTCTCATACGGACTTTAAGAGAAATAGCGAGTTTTTGACCGTTTTTCGATAATCCAAAGTTTGGGCTATATATATATTAAAAGTGATATTTTCTTCTAGAAATTTGTGTATTTAGTTCTAATTGATATATATATGAATGCGGTTAGGAGAAATAGCAAAGAAATCTTGTAGAGCTATGCCGGTTAGTCGGGAAATCCCGACGAAGGTATGTAAAGCTAATTCTTAGTAATCCAGTATAGCAAATGGCATGAACTATAGAAAAAAAGAATTCATAAGTCTAGGGTGAGTCCAGTATGAATCTGTAAGCATGTTTATAATATTATGATATATATTAGAATGAAAGTTAGTAAAGCAATATCGGACGAGTCGAGATGATATCTCGAGATACGGTCTGGTCAGTGAGAATCAGTTTAAAGCGAAAAGAGTTCAAAATAAGAAATTAGAATACGAGATAGTATTTTCAAATCAAACATGCTTGCTATACGTGATTATTGTTTGTTGATACTGTTTGTGCTATGTGGGCACCCTTTATGGTATCCTCGTGCAGCCCACAGGTTTGTAACATGTCGACCACAGAAGTGAGGGTGAGGATACGCCCACTCCAATAGTGGTATGCCATCAAAGTAGGGCGAAGATGGGATGGAGCACTCCCGATATGGTGATCAACATAGCATTACGGAACCGCAGTGCGGAGTGCGAGTACGAGTACGAGTATAGAGTTAGTACGGGAGTCCTTCGAGGAGTTGACTGATTACTTATATCGAGTCATAGTCAGAGTTGGAGACCCGGGAGGGGCGGTAGAGGTGCTCGTAGTTAGTAGATGAGTTGGTGATTTACTTTTGGATGGTTTTGACCGGGCTAGGGTATATAGATTGTGTGTTGGTGGGCACCTTGGAAACATGAGGTGCAGTATAGGTCCTTGTTTGTTACCATATGTATATACTTGATATCTAATAGGCGATAGACGGTCGCCATGAGCGACGGTATTCACCTACCTTACTTTAAGTACGAGATAAGCTTGTTTGATTCCATTAGTCCGGACAATTTCGAGATACTTCCCTCTTTTGTTAAGAATTTCTAGTTATGTTGTATATTCAGTTATGTTCGGTTTTGCTTTGCATACTCAATTGCAGTGGAGTCTTTGGCTGGCAGGTTGAAATGTGCATTACTTACTGCAGTACCTATAGACTAGGAGTCGATCCCTTGTATTCCTATTATTGTAGTCATTAGCTCTGTCTCAGAAGCTTGATATTGAGGTTTATATCATTTTCTTTTGTTGTATAGTACGGGTAGGTAGGGGCCTGTCCCAGGCCATGCTATCCGATATTCTTAGAAACTGTGATCTATATATTTCCTGTGATTGGTGTGCCGGTCGTGTGGGGCATTTTTATATTTAGTTGTTTATATTAATGTGAGGCCTTATTGTGTCGATTAGAAGTGGTGACCTTGTCGGTCACGTAGGTGATTTCTGTTGTATCTGATTAGAAATAACTAATTAGCATGGTGGCCTTTTATCATGTTTTGATTTATATCTTAAAGATGTTGGTTAGCTGATGTTATAGTAAAGGTGGCTATAGGCCTAGTCGGCCGGCTAGAGGCTGTATTTACACCCGTTATATAGCAGTCGTTTTCTTGTATCGAGTTAGAGCCCCGGCCCGGGCACCGAAGTGCTTAGGCTCAATGATCTGCGATTCGGAGTCCTAGTAGGGCACCGGGTGCTAGTCATACCCCCAAGGCGGGCGTGAGTTTACTAAATCTTGGTCTCGGTGCCTAGACACACTACTCCCAAAAATATGCACATGGACTTCATATAATCATGAATCATTCATTATGTTCATTAGACGGTTAAAACATAACATACTTGATCATACTTGAAGCTACATGATTAGCCATGAATAAACTCACACGTAGTGGAGTCAATAGTCATAAATTCATAAATCATGAAGAACATGCATACTTGTGAAAATACATATACTTGATATTCATAAATCCATGAAGAGCACTTACTTGAGAAATCATATCAATAATCATAAATCATATTTTTTTTATGAATTTTGAGTTTTTTTAATTTTTTATTTTTTCTTGAAACTTACATAATTGGACAATTTAATTAGAATTTGAAACAATGAATCAATAATCAAAATAGATATAAAATCTTTCCATAGATCTTTAAATATGATTTGATCCATGAAGAGAATTGACCATAGATAGATCATAGAGAATTTCACAAAGTGAGGATGAACCCCAATAGATCATGAACTTATCTATAATTGAAATCCATGAATTGAGAGTAACTTTTAGCATGAGTGAAAGGAACTCTCATTCGTAGCCTTACATACACGGATAAATATGATTTACACTCCACATTGAAAGCCCAAGGGAATTGGAGAGAATTGGAGGGGGTGTGAGAATTTCTCAAGCTTGATCTCTAAGAAAGAATGCTAAACATGCAAGTATGTAATGGTAAGGCTTAGGATAGGTTTAGCACTCTTAAAACCCTTCTAACGGAGCTTAAAATAACGTTGTTTAGGATCTTCAAGCTTAGGAATTATGAAAATACCCTTAATGAAAATTCTGGAAATTTAACACTACTAGTGACCACGACCAATACCATAGTCGTCCTTTGATACCACTACTCGTGGTATCTATACGTACTTCCTTCCATCGTTTCTTACATTCTCGATCTTGTGACAATGACTCGGCCAGAACGAGTCATTACTCACACAAATCCATTACTTCCTCCACATTACTTTGCTAAATTCCAAACTCCAGGTCTTTAACCACAGCTAGATAGGATGAGTGGGTTTACTAGTCCCAGCGACTCATTGTTTGCCGATGCGACCGGTACCGCAACCACTCACCTTAAATCACTCATGGAAACATGCCATAACTCTTAGTCCCCGCCTGGCAGTCGTGCCATGACTCGTGCTAGTCTGATGAAAGGACCACTCTCTAGCGACTTCTTTCCCGACTTGTTACAGCCAGCAGTCGTTCCATGAATAATTCCCAGTGCAGAACTTCTTGGAGGCCACATTCTCGTCCTTTTCATATTCAATCAGGGGCTAATTTATTCGGCCAAGTGATCTTTTTCTGTAATCTTGGCCAACTCAAGTTGATCAAGGCTCTTTCGGTCTCGGTGGATTCTCTGGCTCTCACCACGGCCCAGGGACCAACGGTCTGTGTGAGCTTCCACAACTTGTACAATAGGTCATCCTTTGATATTTTCCCAACGTTACTGCTTTGATCTCATTCCAATACTCGATCTAGTCTTAGGCACTTTTGGGGTATTTCAATATCTCCCCCTTGGGAACATTCATCCTCGAATGTGAATGAAAATACGAAAACCCCAGGGGAAAAGAGGCGGCATCCCAAATATTGAACATGTAAAGATGAAAATTGTGATGTGATTATTTCCAGGACTGAAATACATGGCGAGCGAATTCATGAATCACCACCGCATTCATTGAAATAAAATAAAGCTGGGCCACATGAATTTAAGACAGAATTGAATAGTGTACTAGGAAACTAATACATTAAGCTGAAAATGAATCAAATGGGAATATATGCGGGTGTTAGCCATCATATCCTTGAAGCTACACATGAGCTCCCTCAACGTGATTTTTCCACAAAACCTTTCTTGAAGCTACTTCTTTGTTTTTAAGTTTTCGAACTTTGACGATCAAGTATTTCCAATGGAACCTCTTTGTAGCTAAAGCTATCCTTCACACCCTACGCTTTCCAATGGAACAACCAAAGGCCAGGATCACCCGGCTGCTTATTTCAAATGGGATACATGGAAAGCTTGATGAAGCTGAAGCCAATTTTGAGGAAACTCCAACTCATAATCCACCTTGCCAACACGTCTCAGGATCGGTATGAGCCAACATAACGGAATTTGAGTTTCCCCTTCTTCCCCAATTCTCATCACTCCTTTCATGGGGAGATTTCTTGGCAGAAATACCCAGTCATTAATCTCAAACTCAAGTTCTCTCCTCCTCACATCCATATAGAGGACTTTTGACTACTACGAGTTGTTTCAGCCTCTCCTTCCAAGTTAAACTTTCTCCATATCCTCATAAATTAAATACGGGTCTATCAACGTCGCTTTCTGGAGCTTCAAACCAACCAATTGGCGATCACCACATCTCGCCCATAGAGACTCAAATAGAGCCATTTGAATGTTGGAATGGTAACTATTGTTATATGTAAACTCAATGAGAGGCAAATGATCATCCCAACTACCCTTGAAATCAATCACATATGCGCTGAACATATCCTCAAGAGTCTAAATGAATTAGTTCAACCTAATCATACATTTTGCGAGGTGAAATGTTGTGCTAAGCTTGACCTGAGTAACAAGTCCCTTCGGGAACATTCTCACGAGAATTGGGTGGTAAATTGAGTACCTTTGTCTTATATGATGGACAAGGGCACTCCATGCAACCAAACTTTCTCTGAATATACAACTTAGCGTAATCCTCCACTAAATCGGTAGTTTTGACCGGTGAAATGAAATTTGCTTTAGTCAACCTATCTAAAATAACTTAATTAGATTCATACTATCGTCGAGTATGAGAGCAACCCTATAATGAAATCATTTTGTTCCTCCCCACTTCAAAGTAGGGATGCTAATATCCTAAATTACACCTCCCGGGTCTTTGATGCTCAAGTTTCACCTGTTGGCAATTTCGGACACTTAGCCACAATCTCTGCTATGTCCTACTTCATGCCATTCCACCAATAAGCTTCTTGTAGGTCACGGTACATCTGGGTGGCACCTAGATGTATAGAATATCTAGAACCATGGGCTCTTGCAACATGCACTCCTCAAGTCATCAACACTCGGAACACACAAATGACCACTATCATAGTACCATCTCCCTTTTGAGGAAAAAACCACCACCCTCGATTAGAATGGCTTCCTTTGAATTTACCAAAATAGGATCCTCTTCTTGTCTAGCTTTGACCTCGGTCACCAAGGAAGATTGTAATCCATTCTTAAGAATAAACACAACCATTCGTCGAGTTAACAAGACAGACTCTAGGCTGTGCGAGCCGATGCACATCTTTTATTAACTCTTTCCTCTCATCATCTACATGGGGACACACTCTCCATAAAAAAGGCCTACTAAGAGCATACGCGCCACCATATTAGCCTTGCCTTGATGGTATAGGACACTCATATCATAATTTTAAGCTCCAACCACCTTCATTGATGTAGTTTTTTAAGATGCTTTTGAAGTAAACACGTACCATAGGATTTTGTGAATTACGCAAAAACATCCACATGGACGTGCGAATAGTGTCTCTAAATCTTCAAAGAAATTTACACAACTGCCAATTTGAAATTTTGTGAGTTGGATAGTTCTTCTCATTGACTTTCCTTCATGGAAGCATAGGCTATATAACCTTACCATGATGCATTAATACAAAACCAACGCCAATACTTGAGGCATCACAATAAACCACAAAACCATCGGTACCCTAGGTAAGTTCAACAACGTAGTGGCGAGGTGGAGTCGAGTCTTCAACTCTTGGAAGATCTTCTCACGGGCCTCAGGCCATTGGAACCACTTTCTTCTAGGTCAACTTAATCAACGGTGTTGCAATGGATGAAAATCCTTCCACAAATCTCCTGTAGTGACCAACTAAGCCCAAGAAACTCGATATACGAAGGACTAAATTTTCTAGGCCCAATTCTTCCCAGCCAGAGTCCACACAGCCCACCCTCGCCCGACACCACAAGACCCAAAAATGCTAGCGAGTCAATCAAAACTCATACTTGTTAGAATTTAGCATAGTTGACAATCTTTAAGAGTACGTAGCACCACCCTCAAATGAGAAGCATGCTTCTCCTTTTCTCCAAGAGTAATGAGAATGTCATCTATGAACACAATCACGAACATGTCCAAATCTTTGCTTGAACACCTTGTTCATCAAATCCATAAAAGGTTGCAGGAGCATGATGAGCTCGCAAGTGTGCGGAGTCGTACAAGTAATAAAGTGGATCTTTTGAAGAAGCGGATGAACCCACGGGAATAGGAATGCGGGGTGAAATCTTTCAAGCGTTAATTTACTACAACTAGAGCAGTGAAGACAACGAGAGAAACGAAAAATAATTTTGTTTTGAGAATATAATTTTTATACTACACTAAGCTAATTATACTATTGAATCTAAACAACGGTTAAGAGCATTACGAGGTTGCAGAAGAACATGTGAATACGAACTATTAATTTCGTGGTTTATCTTTTCCTCCGGTTGCTAGTCGCAACTCTTTTGCCTATGGACTAAAACTCTCGTATTTAACCCAACTTAAGAATCTCATGAACCTTCCACCTACATTTTCGTGATAGAGAAGGAATTCAAGTTCTAGCCATCTGAAACCGGTTCCACACATGACTAATACGACTTTCGGGTATATTTCTATCAGAAGGTAAATCGACCCAATTCTCTAGAACCAAGAAAAGATCATATCTATTAATTCACAACTTTCCAATTTCTTGCTCTCTCGGGTGAAGCCAGGACTTTTTGGTTACATTAACATTGGCCGAGCGACATTAATGTAGTAGGAACAAGAATTAAATAGAACAACAGCGGAAGAAAGAGAAAATAAACCTGTGATTCAATAATTACATTTGCCACGCAGGATTCATAACCTCGGCAAGAATGAGAATTAGCCACTCATTTGTGGATTAATCATCCCTAAAACAAGTGTTAATCATACAAGCAATTGAAAAGAAGAAAGAAAGAGATGAGAAGAACCCTAGAATTTTTCGTCCTCAATGTTGCACTGTAACCCGCGTTCTTGCTCCACCAAGTCGAATCATTGAAAATGCCCCTAAGTGCTCTATTTATCTAGGGATAAATTTTCCCGGAATATGAGCAACGTGTCACGCGTGCATCGCGGAGCAGCGCTGCCTCGTGACACGGTGCAAACGGAAGCCCTACGGAATTTGTCGCGCTCGGGTAATTGCTACCAACGTGGCACGGCGTGCATCGCGGAGCACGGCCAACGTGCCACGGTGCAATCGCGGACCCTCTACGAAATGCACATTTGAATAATTCACTTCCAACATGGCACGGCTGATCGCGGACCTTCATGGAATTTATTTGGAATTTCCATTCAAAGCGACAGCCTCCGCGATGGCGGCGTGCCACGGCTCACTGTGAGCCACTTGTCATCCTCGCTTCACCATCCGCTTCCTTGCTCAATCGAGTTCCTTCTTGATTTCTCCTAACATGTCATTTTCATCAACAGCATGTTTTCTACAAAACAACGCTAATCATGTTGGTTAGTATAAATTCACACTTCCATACAATTTACATGAGAATGTACACAATTTATTAGACAAACAAGACTAAAGTTATACATTTGAGTATCGATTTGGCATATAAATATGCCCCTTATCACCTACCCCACACTTAAAATCTTGTTCGTCCTCGGAACAATATTCATAACAATGCAATTGATATCCCTTCATGGCTATTTAGGCTCGACGGTCAAACTACGATTCATCTACAGTTATGTTAGAAGCAAATCATCAAGAAATGACATGCATAGCATCATTTATTACACGACACTAAATAAATCAAGACTTTTTAGCACAAGAATGCGACTCCTCGATTATCAACAAACTCATGCATATTAGCTGACCAAGATATCAGAGCACGAATGTATTCTATCATCAAACATGTGCCCTCACAACACTAGGAGAGATTCCTCTGTTTTAATCACATGAACTTTAAAAAAAATCATGCGGGGTATATATGTACACACAATTTCACTCACTCTCCCAAACGAATCACATGCATTGCGTCATGACCCATAGGCTTGCCTCCTGTAGTGTATTACTCCACTAATATATGGATGCGTGATGTAAGATCACGTAGAGTTGCGGGTTGTAATGTAGCTACGGAACTATTATATCTTTGGGCTAACCAATGCGTAACCCGGCTTCCTTAAGCGCCTTTTCACACATCCATCTTCCCGGTATTTTCTTCCTCCTCCTCTTGAAGTTTATTTTTATATTTATCACCCCTTTCTTTAACACAACAGACTAAGCAAGGAAAATTAGGTTAAACAACTTTCTTCCTTCAATTAAGCTTCTTCACCATGACTCTTACTTTTCCTTTCTTTCTTTTTCATCTTTTTCTTTTCTTTTTATCACTTCACTCTCTTTGACACCATGGGGAAAATTATATTTTTCTCGGCTTAGAGGAGTTTCGACTTTGGCCTAGGGCCGGAAGTGAAAAGAAGGGACTCACTTAGTTCGCACCCTTTGACAAAGGAAAATCGGAAAAGAAAAATTTATCAAGGTTAAAAGGCTCAACGGGCTGACTAGGGTTTAATCTTCAAGGTGGATATGAAAAGAAAAACAAGAAAATTTTGGTTGACAAAGAAATGCCTACATCATTTCCTACACTACACTTCCTTCATTAGTTTCGTACACACAACGGGCAAGTTCTAGACAATCAACAATAGCATGGAATAACCAATTTCACTCACTATACCTCAATGCACATACTTTCGACTCAAGATGACTTCACGGATCTTTAATCGGCTAATCACAAGAATTCAAAATTAAGCCTCAATCTGCTTGAATCAAATTCTACGACACAAGTGTCTTACATATGTACAGAAATTTGCATGCTTTCTACGAATCATCTTTGCTATATAAATATTATGTACAACACGCAACAAGGATGTCAGACCATGAATAATAACATGCATAAGGATACAACCAACCATCCAACTAAAAATCAAAATTAACTAACGGAAAAATTCAAAAATAAAAATAAGCGAACTATACTACTCCTATCGACTACCCTCCCTTAAGACGGTCGTCATCCATCCATCATAGAGAAGGGTCACTATTTACGACTTCGGTTCAATAGGACTCTTCCGGCAAAAAGAACTGACAACAAACTCCGAGAAACCCAAAAACAAAAAATAGTTACGAAAAAAGAAAAAAAAATTTTAAAAATGGTCGATGATTTCGTAAGACTATTTACATCTTGGCTAACACATTCCACGGCACACAACGGCAATTTCACAATACACAATCAACGAACATACAAATAAACGAGTCAAATTAAAACCAACACGACAACAAAGCAAGGAACATACAATGACATACACGAAAAGAGAGCCAAATTGACACCTAGCTTTACTATTCCCACCCCACACACTTAGAATCGGAACAACGTCCCCCGGTGTTCATACGGTTACAAACAAAAGGTGGTTGTAGAAACTCCTGATCGGTCAAAGTATTCCACTTCCTCATCGTCTTTGCCGCCTCGTCCCCCACTCTGTAGTCTCCGTCATCCTCCTCCGACCCAACGTCGGAATCCTCGCGACGTGTCTTCTCGTCCGTGGGGACGTCATCGTCTGTAGGTTCCTCAAAAGTTGGGCCCACCCGACATAGTGCAGCGTTCTCGCCTAATGGGTAATCTAAGTCGGCGCCACGACTCATCCTCGCGTCAATAGGTCTCAGCCTATGCGGCTGGGCATCTGCATCCGAACATGCGGGACATATACGGCTCGTCAGGAACGCGCTCGGCCAATGTAGAGACAGGCCCATGGTGGTGTCGGTGCCTTTGTTTTGTGACATCAATGGCACCGCTCCATCGCGGGATGTAAATGCAGGGCCTCTCCTCGACCTCAGGCCTCTCAGGAGCAATCAGTGTGACCCGCAGGCTCCGTGCACACAGTGCCTGATGCGGTCGGGCCCTCTTCATGCGGAAATGATCTGCCAGCCCCAACATTGATCTCGGCCCTTTCATAGGCGTATACCAAGCATACGATCCTGGTCACATCATCATGTGCACCGGAGTCAACGGAAGCCAGCCGTCTTAAGCCATATTAAAAGCTCTGTTCATCTGTATAGAGCTGGCGTACGATGGTAGCCCCTCTCTCATATGCGCTCCAACGCGTAGGCCCAGGGCTCCACATAATATCTGTGCGATATCATAGGTGGAGTATTGAAATTTGTCGAGTACATAGGCGTACGTATTTTGCCCCCATGATGGCATTGAGGTGGTGAAGAGGCTCCGTGTGACGGTTGGCCTGCTTTTGATGGTGTGACTTCTCGATGTCGGGTTCCAATTGGCGTAGAATTCCCGGACTAAAGTGTAGGTTGCACTCTTTGGGCTCGTTGAAAATGAAAGCGTAGCCCAGCGTCAATCTGTACCATCAGGAGAACTCTTGTGCCAAGGGTTCCGTCACGTGTGTTCCTCGGGGAAGTATTTGTTCTCCTTGTGTGGTGGCACCACTTCTTCCCCTCTTCCGTCACCCATCTTGTTCCATATTGGCGAGCGCTAGCCGTGGAAGCTACCCGGTCTTCTTGGGGCTAACTGCTCGGCCTTAATCTTTTCGTCCGGCGCTGATGTTGATGCGCCCTTTCCTTTGTCTGCACGCTGGAGCATGGTTTTACATCCAAAACGGAGGCAGTACCCATGTTAGTCGATTTCAATTCAGGCTTTTGACTAAGGTTGGGTTTGGCTCATTACCCCACACTTAGTTTCTAGCTCACGTTATGCAAAGCAGTACAAACATATTTATTCCATATTTACAAAAAGATAGAAAAAATCTAGAGCAGTTTAAACAAAGAAACAACAAACAAAATCGCTTCATGCCTTCTTAAAATTCGGCATAACCTCTGAAAGTGTACTACTCGGACTTCGTACAGCTCATTCCATAGTACTATCGATACTCATTTCATTATATGGCATTCAGCTAAAAAAGAAAAACAAGAAGAATTAAGAATACTCCCTAACTTTCAACTAAGCGATTACCGATTTTCATGTAATTTGATGAGTTCTTGTTCGCCCAATTTGCACCTCCCGAGAAGTGCATCGTTTCTTGAGAGAGTATACACAATAAGCATGCACAATACAATTCACCCAACATGCACAACCCTGGTGTTTTTCAACACTTCCTCTTCTCAATTCGATTTTCAACTTCACAATCCATCCTAACACAATTTAGCACAAAATTCATTTAAGAATGCAATTAACGAGTTCATATGATCACAACGATACTACGAACAACTATAATCAACAACCCAAATGTATTTAAGCTCAATTTATTGATATAGGCAAGGATTCTTCCTAAACATGCTGGCAAAAATTTTAGCTAAAAATTGAAGTTGAGTTGAGAACATACCTTTTGATTCGATTAAGGCAGAAGAAAAGTTGATAAATTTTACTCCTTAAGCGTGACACGTTGAGGGGAGGGGTTTTGGGGAGTATTATCGCGGAGGAGTGAGGAAAATAGGAGAAATGAGGGGGTTTTAAGGGTTTAAAAAGTGGAAAATCGCGCGGGTCGCCGGTGGGCCGGTGTGACCCGGCAACGATTAACACGTCAGCGTGTCACGGAGTGCCCGCGGAGAATGCCCTCCGTGACACGGAGCCATCGCGCGAGCTCTGGAATTTTTTTAAAAATTCCCGATTTGCCAACTCCAGTGTCACGGAGGTGCTGTGAGCCTCACCAAGTGACACGGAGCCATCGCGCGGGCTCTTTGTTTTGCCACTTAAAAATATTTAGCACCTCGTTTTCCCTTTTGCATTCCTTTGCATTTTTTCCTCCGTTCAGCTGTGACAATCTTACCACAAATAGATTAAATTCCAAAGTTGGAGAAATAACTTAATATTTTTATTTTTCTAGTTACACTCTATTCCACAAAAATATAAAGTACAAACATTGAAAAATCTTTTTATTCTTTTTTTTCTCTTATGTACATTTACAATTACATTTCACGGGTTGCCTCACTGCTGTATTTTAGTTTCTTGAGATCTCGGCTCGACATCATTTGAGCTCATTACGCTAGGGTGACGGACGTTTGCCAAACGTCCCACCCAATCAAGCTTACCTCTATCGAGGCTCTCGCCAGTTCTCGTTGTTCAAAGCCTTGAGCACCACTCGGTTGTTCACTCACATTGATCAACGAGAGTTCTTAAATACTGTACAGGAATTCTGGGGCCTTGTACCACGCCGAACACTTCCACACATGCATTGCGCGCTTCGTTAGGCGCCTGCTGACTACATACATAAGCGCTTTCGGTTGCCAAGAAAATTCGTCCCAAAATAAATGGGACTTCAGTCGCTCAAAGTCGGTAAATAAAATCACTTAGGAAAGATTAGGGCCAGTTGCACTAGCACGTCCTCCCACAATGCCGTCTGGCCTCGCCAAGGAGCAGTCTGCAAATTTGCAAAACCATGTTGTAGGTCTAGGGCTTCCTAGACTAGCTGAATACAGAAGTTGGCATCAAGTTGTGCTCGCTCCCAAATCACACATAAGCATGAGCTCGGTCACTTGCCCGATTGTCAAGCGATTGTAAACTCAAGGATCTTTGAGCTTCGTGGGCAACATGGGTTTTGTGTCAGGGAAGTGCATTCCTCGTGGGCCACCGTGGCATATTGATCAAGCCTGCTTTTGGTGGCCGCGATGTCCTTAATGTATTTTTATATTTAGGCACTCCCACCACCAAAATAACAAGAGAGTGATTAAATAATAGCCTACCATTTGAGCACCTCGTGAACTTTTGAAGCACGCCACCATCGCATGCTTCCCTTAATGATTCAAGGAACGGGGGTGGAGGTCTAAGCGGTTCAGCTTCCTTGTGTTCCCCTCATCGTGCAACCTCTCATGCAACTCCGTGACGAGGTGGTCTTTGGTTCACCTCCTTCAGCGCAAGCCACTCCTTTCATTAGTCCCACTTGCATTGACTTTTTGCTTGGGGATTGGGATCGGTGTCCTTTGGGAGTCCTCCTCTAGGCTTTGGTGTTACGGGCTCCGACAAATTGCCCAAGTGTCTCAGTGCCTTGGTAGCCTTCCAATGAATATTTTTAACATCGGGCTGTAATTTGACATAGGTGACACGCAATTGAGCATGGTATTATGTTGAACATCTCCAGCATTTGGGTGATGGTGGGTAGGAGGAGGGGGCATTGTTATTTACGTATTGAGCTTGGCAGAGTTACGGCGGCCCTCCTTGATTATTGCATCCCCCATTTCATTTCTTGCTTGATGGTTGTTGTAAGAGAATTCGGGTGATTCCCGAGTTGGGATTGTGGCTATTCCATCTTCTTGGTGGTGCACTCCTTATTGCATTCAGGCAAAGTTCACCCAAATCTGGATTTGCTCACAACACTCGAGTGAGTGTTCATTGCTCCATACACACTTCACACCAAATGTTGCACGTGCCTTGGGGCTTGAGGCTGGCTCAAGTTCATATTGCCGAAGTGGGTGTTCAGCGGTTACGCAAGGCGGCTATACGTGCGGCGATAGGCTTTGTAAACCAATCCACTTCAAAGACTCAGTGTTTGCCTCCTCCTTGGAAAAATTAGCATTCCACTCAGGTTCCTGCGAAATACGATTAAGCAAAGTATACGGTTCTTCATAAGTACTACAAAGCACCTTTGATGCACTGAATCACAGCAAAAATTTTTAGTGCTGGGGTTCCAAACCCTCTATAAAGTGTGCACCAACACGTCATTTGGTGATGGTGATGAGGGCAGGTCCCTCATGATTTGAACCTCTCCCGGGCTTGATACGGATTCTCTCCTTCCCTTTGTTTAAAACTTAGAATTTGAAGCTTCTAAGCTGGCATTTACGAGAGGAAAGAATCGGATCAAAGAACTTTCGCGGAATCATCCCATGAGGTAGTAGAGTTTGGTGGCTCAAACTTTGCCTATCTTTCCACTGTCTCCAAAAAAGTGAAAATGGGAAAAGTGTAATGGGACATAATGTGTTGACACTCCGGCGCGGGTGTAAGTGTCACTTATCTCAGAAAAATTACGAAGATGTTGTTGCGGGTCCTTAAGTGAGGAGACACATGGCGCCCGCTTGTGTCTGTATTTGCACCATATTGCATTTGGCTCAGACCTCCCTCTGGCTCGAGTTGCAAAATGCACAAGAGTAACATTGCTAGCTTGTGGGATTGCCTTAGCGGGCGAGCTGGCATTAGTCCTGGGCACTGTCACGCCCTTTGCTAGTGGATTACCTTGGTTGCTCCATGATAGTTTTTCCCCGAGCAAGCTGCTGACTTTCTCTTAGAGCTTCTCCGTTGACGATGAAATTGTCGTTACGGCTCTAAGGATGGATCCACCAGCACTTTGTCTCTTGCCGGTCAATTCCTTGAGAATCTGTTTTTCATAAATACGAGCTAAGACCAAGTTGTCAAGCACACAAAATATTGAAATAGTAAACTAACACTTAAAATCAAGGTAAAATGAAAATTTCAAATTGTATTCCCCAGGCAACGGCGCCAAAAGCTTGATGAGCCCGCAAATTATACGGGTCATACAAGTAATAAAGTGGCTCTTTGAAGCCAGGTTATCGAACCCACGGGAATAGGAATACGGGGTGAAATCTTTTAAACGTTAATTTACTACAGCTATACAGTGAAGACCTTGAGTAACGAAAAATAATTTATTTTTGAGAATATAATTTTTATACTACACTAAAGCTAATTTATATAATGAATCTAAACAACGGTTAGAGCATCACGAGGATTACGAAGAACATGTGAATACCGCGAACTATTAATTACGTGGTTTTATCTTTTCCTCCGGTTGCTAGATCCGGAACTGCACTTTATGGACTAAAACTCTGTTATTGCTTAACAGAATCATGAACCTTCCACCTACATTTTAGAGTGATAAGAAAGGAATTCAGGGACCACAACTGTCTGAGAAACCGGTTCCACACATAATGAACATCATTTTGGTATGTTTCTATCCAGAGGTAAATCGATTCCAAATTCTCCAGAACCAAGAAAAGATCATATCCTATTAATTCACAACTTTCCAATTTCTTGCCCCCTCGGGTGAAGCTAGGACTTTTTGGATTTACATTAACATTGGCCGGACATTAATGTAGTAGGAACCAATTAAATAGAACAGCCATGGAAGAAAGAAAATAAACCGGCAATTCGGTAATTACATTGCCACACAAAGTTCATAACCTCGGCAAGAAGGAAAGTGTACTCAATTTGTGGATTAATCATCCTAAAACAAATTATTAATCATACAAGCAATTGAAAAGAAGAAGAAAGAGATAGAGAAGAACCTAAATTTTAGGTCATAATGTTGCTGTAACCCACGTTCTTGCTCCACCAAGTCGGAATCATTGAAAATGCCCTAAGTGTTCTATTTATACTAGGGATAAATTTTCCAGGAATACTTGAGCAACGTGTCTGGCGTGCATCGCGAACTGCTTTGCCTCCGTGACACGGTGCAAACGCGAAGCCCTCTGGAATTTGTCCGCCCGGGTAATTGCTACCAACGTGGCACGGCGTGCATCGCGGAGCCGGGCCAGCGTGCCACGGTGCAATGCGGACCCTCTAGGAAATGCACATTTGAATAATTCACTTCCAACGTATGTGATTACGATCGCGGACCTTCTTTGGGGGCTATTTGGAATTTCCATTCCAAGAAGAATGCCTCCGCGATGGCAGCGTGCCACGGCTCCATCGCGGAGCCGCCAATCATCTCGCTTCGCACATCATTCAACACTCGTCAAAGAGTTTCTTCTGTGAATTCTTAACATGTCATTTTCATCCAACAAACGCATGTTTTTCCTACAAACAACGCTAATCATGTTAGTTAGTATAATTCACACTTCCATACAATTTACATGAGTGTACAATATATTAGACAAACAAGACTAAAGTTATACATTTGAGTATCGAGTTGGCATATAAATATGCCTTATCGAGGCCTCGGTAGTCCAAAGACATAACTACAAACTCCTAGCGGCTATACCGATTCATGAAGGTTGTCTTTGGATTGTCACTCTCCCGAACCCTAAGCTAATGATATCCGAATTTGAGGAGGTCTATCTTTGAAACACTTGGCACCACGTATTGGTCAAGCAAATCATCCAATTTGCAGGGAGGATATTTGTTCTTGATGGTGACCTTGTTCGATTCTGGAGATAATCAATGCGCATCCAAAGGGAACCCATCCTTCTTCGAACAAAGAGAGGCTGGGTACTACGGGATTTGCTCGGTATGATAAAACCTTTGTCTAAAAGATCCTTCAGCCTTCACTTACAAGCTCTTTTATCTCGATTTGGAGCCACTTTGTAAGAGGAATAAATATAGGTTGTGTATGGGGAGAAGGTCAATACAAACTCAATCTCTCGCTAGGGAGGAATTCTACGTAAATCAGCTGGAAACGCCTGGATATTCACACTACGAGGAACCGATTGGATAATCGGGGTTCCGGATGTAGTATCCATAAACCTAACTAGATGGTACACAAAATCTCTAGAAATCCTCTTTTCTGGACATAAGGTAGGATATGGAATGACCTCACGAGGCATAATTGAACTACTCTTCCACTCTAGGAGGCGGCTCGCGGATATCATAACTCTATAGTGTGGGTTCTACAATTTGCGAGGCATAACATGCATGTAGTCAATTCATCCCAGAGATAATATCAAAACCTACCATGGCTAGCTCTACTAAATCTCTTTGAGGTAACTCTAGGAAGGACGTTAGCCCAGGCAATTTCTATATACCCTTGAGCTATAATTGAATCACGGACTGGAGTAGAGACTTAGAACGGTTCCGAAGGATTGGGATAGACTCAGAAACTACGGCAACATAGGGTGTCACAAAAGATAAAGTATCCCACCTGGATCTAACAATGCATATGCATCAAGATGGAATGCTCGTAACATACAACTCTCGCTTGCAAATACGAGATGCAAGGAGCATAAAAAACACATTGCGGCACATTGACCACCACTTGCCTTTGGTGGATGCACCTGCTGCGTGGGCGTGCTGAATGTGACTGGCGAACTAGTAGCCTCGGCATGACCTCTACCATTATTCTTCCTAGCCAAAAGGACTCTCCCGGCGCTTGTGACAGGTCTACCACCCAAAACCGATAGATCGCCTAATTAAGTACTCCCCTATGTGATTCTTGAAACACTTCACGTAGGCGAAAATGTAAGCTCTTGCTGCATGCTCATTTGTCCCCTCGAGTCTAATGCTCAAAAACCCTCTAGTCACCTCGTGGTCTAGATGGAGCATTGGAAAATGATGGTGTTGGAGCAACCTCTAATGGAACATTGTTTGATGAGCCTCCCGATCTCTTGGGAGAAATAGATGGCTTGTCCCCATTCTAGCCTTCTTGGCTGTCTCTTTCTTAAGATGAACCACATATACCATTTAGTACCAAAACCAATCGAGAAAGTCAATGTCCTAATGAAGCATATTAGTCCTGCAATCACTTGACCGGGTAGTGTGCTACACCATGCACAAAACATGCTCACCAGGAAAACTGTGATTAGCCACCGGCTACGTGCGAGTTTGTCACATTTTGAGCATGGACCCAGGATCGCAACACGAAGCGAGGACTAGAGACCCCAAGTCAACCCATGCCACACAAGCGTTTTCCTTTAACTCATTCGGCAAACATGAAGAAACACAATAATGAAGAAACAAAATAATAAACTCAGTCTAACTTAACATAACAACGATCGCGTACGAGATACGAGATACGTATCTAAGTACGATAAGCCTACGTCTGGACGAGGGTGAAGTTGGAATAACCCCAGCTGGCTCAGCAATGCGTAAAAAAATACAATAAGGACAATACAGATATCTAGTCCTCGAAAGATGAGGACTCACAAATCAACGAGTGCTAACTCAATAAGCGACTAAAACCGAAATTTGGAACATGAGGATCGGATCTTGCATCATGAAATGATGCGGCTTGCATAGAAAATATACGGTCGATGCATTGGAATATGCGAGTATGCAAGGTAAGTAAACCGCTAGAGAAATATAATTCTTTCAAAACAAGTCATACATATATAGTAGCCTTTAATGATAAAAAGATGATCTCAAGCATTCATTATGAAATCATTCTTATTTTATACGTGATCATGCATGTATTTAGAACATCATAGTGACTCGAATGACTCAAATCTAGATCACCAACATTTGTACCAAAGGCGAACAATGAGTCAAACATTTATTTTTGAACATGCATGCATAAGATAATCATCATGAGCAATGGATGTGCAGAATTCGAATGATATAGATAGTGCCAAATTCGTCACTTAATCTACATAACACGATAGAGCTTATGTGGTCAGAGCTATTACCTCAGTGGGCGAGCCGTCCAAAACCTTGGCCAGTGGGAGCTGGCCCTGTGATATCGATATCCCAAGCTCATGGGCCTATTAAGGTCGGGGATAGCTCAAAGAGGTCCCAAATATAATAGAATCCTTTATGTTGGTGTGTTGTTAAGGCATAGGGTTTCTCGAACCTTAGCCCCGGCTCGGTGCTAGACTTCTTCTCCCAAAACATGCAATGCTCTACATCTTATATAATGAATCTCAGCATACGTCTATTGAAGAAGCTCAACATGAAATCATCGTGATTCAGCATCGTATGCAACGATGCTCAACATTGTCTATTGACAAAGCTCATTACGAAATCATGCATAAATTTGGACATCGCTATGAAAATGAAACCAACATTGTTCTTTGACAAAGATCGAATTGCCATACATCTCAATTATAAATTCATGCATATGCAAACTTTATTTTGAAACATGCCACAAGCTCAATCATAGGTGGGAGCATCTACTCCAAATCATGTGGTCAGCTACATGTAGAAGTATTTAATTGATATACCACAAGCTAGAATTGGGAAATTTCTCTTTAAACAAAGTGGTAAGCATATGTTGGGAAAATCATCACTTTAATCAACATGTAGGTATTACCCAAAGCTCTATCATTCTAAAATCCAATTGATTCATTTAGGAGACAACATCAAAATCATGGGTAGTTTTAGAAACATGCTTTTCATCATCAACTTCATCACCAGCACACATTACCATAAATCACTCATTTTATGAAATTGTTCACACATGGGCGTTTAGATTCAATTTTTAGAAAAACAAATTTTTATAAGAGAAACAACTTAGAATCGCCCAAGCTTCGTAAAATAATCAATATCCAACTCAATCATAATAAAACAAAAAAAAAGTTTTAAGAGTTAAAAAATATAAAAAAACTAAAAAAAATAAAAAATTCATAATTTAACACTAATTGATAGGAATTAGGCATGGGTGTTGAAGGAAGACACCCATTAAAACCCTACATATCTAGCAATGAGGAATTCTTTCACCCTTCAATTTCCCAAGATCATATTCCAATTGAAACCTTGGAATTTGGCCTTGAATCACCTCCTTAAAGCCTTAAACCATGCATGCAAATGGGAGTGTGCACTTAGAATGAGTCTTCTCCTATGAAAACCCTTCAAAAGGAGCCCCCTAAACAATGTGTTATAGAGTCTTAGGACTGGAAATGATGAAATTCCCTTCAAATTCACTTGAAAACTTATCACGGGGGCCAAACAACGGGGTGAACCAGGTGTTGGAGGATAACACGACGCGTGGTATCTACGTGCTATGCAACATCCCGATCATATAATGAAATCAAACCATGGATAGGCGGGACGATTCATTTTCCTAGGTCCAATGGGTCATTGAACTAGTCGTTGATTGCTCCCCGAACCTTCTAAACCTCTACCCAGGCCTACACGGCTGGAAACAAATGCCTTCGATAGGTGTGGTAACTATCCGTCCTTTCTCAGCAGGATGCAGGATCCCTTACCATGCCTACCCACTGCCTTGAATTCGTTGCAAGCCACAATAGTCGTTGCATGACATGTCGCACCTTCCAACTGCCAGTCCACTTCCTACCCACGACAACAAGCGGCGAACTGTGGTTACTTACCACGGGTTATTGAATCAGCCATTACTTCCCTCGATACCTAACCACCTGATCCCATGACCTGCGACGACGTGGTTACTTACCACGGTTCGTGGTACAGTAAATCTGCAGCCTTTTTCCCAACATACCTCCGTTTTGCCTTTTAGCTTCCGAGTCTACTCTAAGCACTTAGGGGTATTACAATATCTCCCCGCTTGGGAAAATTCATCCTCGAATGTAGAAACAAGAAACAAACAGAAACATACAATTTATAATACCCATATGTGATTATTTTAATCGAAATTTCACGGGTGACTACCTCCGAAAAAAACCATATAAATTTGAACTAATTCGGGTATCACATACATTATCATAACATAATTCAAACTTACGCGCGTAGGCCCGAACATGGAAACTCATTAGAGAATTAGGGCAAGAATTGATACCTCAAGTCGGAGCGAGTAGATAAGAAAAATGTGGGTATCTAGCCATCATGTCCGCTTCGGCCTCCCACGTAGCACCTTCAACATGATGATTCCTCCATAAAACCTTAACTGAGGCTACCTCTTTGTTCCCTGACCTTCAAACTTTTTGATCCAAAAATTTCAACGAGATTTCTTCATAGCGAGGTTGTCTCTTACCTAAGGCTATCTATCGAAAATAAAGGTTGGATCACCCAAACACTTTTTCAAAAGCAACACATGGAAGACGGGATGAATCGAAGATAACTTCGATGGTAAGTCCAACTCGTACGCTACCTTACCAATTCTTTTCAAAATCTAGTAGGGACTAACATAGCAGGGAGTGAGTTTCCCTTTCTTTGAATTGCATGACTCCTTAAGGGAAATACCTTTAGAAATACCCAATTGTCCACATATAACTCCAAATCTTTTCTCCCCTCCCACATCAACATACGATTTACATTGACTCGGCGGTTTTTAACGGTCAATTATCAACTGAACCTTCACCGTCGCCTCATGAAGGCTGAATGGAATTACAATAGGCACCTCACCAACCTTGAACCATCGATGGGAGATGCACCTCACTTTATAGAGAGCCTCGAACGGTGCCATCACGGATACTAGAGTGGTAACTATTAATATAAGAAAACTCAATCAGGGATAAGTTATCATCCCAACTTCCTTTAAAATCCATAACCATTACCCCTCATCCTTATCCTCAAGTGTTTGGATTGTTCGCTCAAACTTGACCATCAGTTTTGGAGATGAGAAAGGCCATGTTGAGCTTGACATGAGTCAAGTGCGTTACGAAAAGACCTCAAAATTGAAAGGTAAATTTGTGTACCTCTATACGAATGATGGACAAAGGCACTCCGTGCAATGGAGCCCTTTCGTATGATAACTTGGCATAATCCTTCGCTAAATCGGTAATTTTGACCGGTTGAAAATGGCCACCTTAGTCAACTGTCACGATAACCCAAGTGGAGTCATATTGCGTGCGAGTCGGGGCAACTGTAATGAGTCCATATTGATCTCTTTCCGCACTTCCAAGTAGGGATGGTAATATCCTAAAGTAGGCCTCTAGGTCTTTGATGCTGCCGACTTTCGGTTGCTAGGAGTTTGGACATTTCGCTAGAACTCCAAAATATCCTTCTTCATACCATCCCACCAATAGATTTCACTTAAGAATCGGTACATCTTCGTGTATCTGGATGGATAGAATATCTAGTACCATATTCCTCATGTAATATCAAACTCTCAAATCATCAAAGCATCAAGGCACGTAGACAACACGATATCGTAGCACACCATCACCCCCTTAGGAAAAAACCTTGCACCTTTTGAACTCTGCACCTCCTCCTTAAGTTTCCTCAAAGTGGATCCTCATCTTTCCTGGACATAACATTAACCACCAAGGATGATTCGACCGTTATGTATAACAACACACTTAGAAACCGGTAGTAGCCATCTAGCCCAGCTTTGAATATCCAAGGATTCACGAGTCTGGGCCGAATTCTTGCCGCCTTATTTTTCTGTGAACCTACTTTTATGCCTTCGCTAGACACCACATGGCCCAAGAATGCCAAGAGTCAGCAAAACTTCGCGCTTTGAACTTTGCATACAATTAGCGTTCTTGAGATTACGAAGCACTACTGTTAAGTGAGCGCATGCTCCTCCACACTCCGAGAGTATATTAGATATCATCGATGAACACAATCATGAACATGTCCAAATACGGCTTGAATACCCTGTTCATCAAGTCCATAAAAGTTGTAGGAGAATTCATTAGTCCAAAAGACATAACTACAAACTCGTAATGACCCAATGCAGTATTTAGAGGCTGTCTTGGGATATCACTCTCACAGAACTGTTTGGTGATATTAGATAAATTAAATATTTGGAAAGCTCTTTCAGACCTAAAGTTCAGTGAACTTTGCTCAATCATATCAGTGCTTTGGAGCTAAAAGGGCTTTTGTTCTTAGCGGTGATGAGCTTTGTTATATTTATGGAGTATTCAAGCCTCTTTTTATATTGAGAGGGTAGCATCTTCTTTGAAAATAAGCGGTTTTTCCATGGCGAAGCTGGATACCAGAAAATGGGGAGCCACAGACTAATTGATAAGGAATTGATATGATTGGAAGCCTTCCATTGAAAACTCATACGGAAATGAAGGATTCCAACACCACCACTTCCACAATTTACTTCAAGAGGATTGATTTGTAGAAACATGATTTACAGGCGCGGATACTCTCATGAAGCGCTTCTAGCTGCCCATGCATGGGGGAGTATGCACTTAGAATGGTCTTCCCACTAAAATCCTTCAAAATGACCTAAATGACGTAATATAGAGCCTTAGGGAGGCGGAAATGATGATAATTCCCGCCTACTTGAATTATTGTGATCCTTTGAGCCAAACAAAGGGTGAAACAACGGGTTGTTAAAGGATAACACGACCCGTGGTATCTACCCATACTATGCCCATAGTCCCAGTCATATCAAGGAATCAAACCATGGACAAATAGGATGAGTTGTTCTACACTCCAACGAATTCATTGAACTAGTCGTTGATTCTCTCCCTGAACCTTCTAAACTTCTGCTTGAGCTTCACCACGGCTCGTCATACCCTTCAATCGGTCGTGGTTACTATCGTCCTTTCTCAACGATATCTGGGCTCCCTGCACGGCTACCCACAGCAGGTTCATTGCAAGACACAACAAGTCGTTGCATGGCTTCGTTGTACCCTTCCTCTTGCTAAGTCACTTCATATGTGACAACAAGCAGCGTCTTGTGATTACTTCACCACGGGTCATTGAATCAATCGATTTTTCCCTCGAATACCTAACACCCTTATCCTAGACCACCAACGACGGTCGGAAATTGGTTACTTATCATAGATTGTGGTACATGTCGTTACGCAGATTTTCCAAATTTACTACGGTTTGCCTTTAGCTTTCTCGATTCTACTCCTAAGCACTTCCGAGGGTATTACAACATTTGTACAAGCGGGTGAACTCTAAGCATATTCTGGACTATCATATTGATACGCCTCGAGGTTAACAAGCTGTTTGCCTTGATATCTCGTCTCTCGAGGGAAAGAGCCCAGATCCAAAAATATGGTATGAAACTCATCCAAACCAATGGGCCCCGCACCAACTACCCTTCTATCCTTCCCTGTCTAAGAAGCAAAATATGGGAAACCCCTTGACTAATACGAGGTTATGTTTGCGCATTCCTCCCCGTCATCCCACGATCGGGGAGATCTTGAGAATCGGTAATAAACTCATGTAAATCTCATCCACCTTTGATGCGAGAAACTCTATATGGTTCATCCAAAGAAAGTCACGACTCTCGTTGCCGCCGCATTCCCATTCGGGCACATAGACTCTTAGCCTCTTGGTTGACTGGGTGGTCAACTCCTATGCCCAGCTTTATCTACAAATGCTTCCCTAAGCACAGTGCATGGGCAACCCTGTTCAGGGATCCTCGGGGGCGGCCTTGGCCTTCTAGTACCCATCCCCATTTCCATTCTCATGGCCATTCCCATTTTCATTTCTCTTAGTTAACTCGAGGAGGCATGATTCTTCAAATGCATATAGTACAATTTAGAAGGATAAAGAGACATTTCATCACACGACAAAGATCATGAAAGAGGGAAGTTTCCTAAATGTTTCTTAGCCTCTTGCATCATAAGTGTGGTGCACCTTACACCTATGAAAAGACTCCTGTTGTGCGACTTCCAGACGACCTAGACACTTCAAAACCTAACGCCATAATACCAAGTTTGTCACACTCGAGCATAGGCCGGATTAAGACACGAGAAAGAACTCAGAGACTCAGAATCGACACATGACATGAACATGACATCTAAAGATCAACATAATAAAGATGGAAATCGAACATTTGAAATAGTGGAAGTCTAAAAATAACATTTGAATGTATAACACAATTACGAAGCTAAATACATACCATATGCGATAAGCCTCTCACCTGCGACGAGTTGATGGGATAAGACCCAAATAACTCACTAGACTAAGCTGAAAATACTGAAACATAAGCTAATAAAAGGGTCTTCCAAGGATGAGGACTCACCCACTCACAGTGAACACGCTAGCACAGAAATCTGGTGAATGGTGAGACTAAACCCGTTTCATAGAACTGTATCATGGAGCAATACAACATAGAGTATGCATTAGTACTTGGAATGTCTTTGATTATGCAAGGTAAGTACAAATGTACATTTAAAAGACATAATAGTTCATAAGAGTAGGACAACATGATCATGAAGTGAACATCATAATGTTAACATAAGGGTTCAAGATTTTCAAACCATTCCTAATCCAATGTAATCTAGTAATAAGAGAAACTTTAATAAACATAACTTGATCTAAATAACATAAAAATATTCATGCATAATGTATGAGGAACAATGGAAGAACTTCTGATGTAGCAGTACCATCATGACTAAGGCTTACATGGTGCCCCACTGTTTGCCCAAGTGGTCGAGACCCGTCCAGGCTTGCCGGGCAAGGGGCGTGCGTGATGTGATATCATAGGATCCAAAAATATATGTATGCTATATATGGTGGCGGGTAGTTACGAGACCACGGGGTTTTTGCAGACACAGATCTACTGGTACAGATGCTACTCCACAAAACACGGAGGTGGCTAGTATCGTAATGGCTGATCATTCATGAAGTTCATGGCCAATTAAAACATAACGTGCTTGATCATACTTGACACATGATTAGCCATGAATAAAGGGCGTGAGTCGTCCAATATTCATAAATTCATTAATCATGAAACATGCATACTTGTGAAAATACATATACTTGATATTCATAAATCCATGAAGAGTACTTGAGTGAAATCATATAATAATCGAAATCATAATTTAGGGCTTAGGAAGATCAAGATCATAATGGAATCATAATTTGAATTTTCATAAAACTTACATAGTTGGGCACAACTTAATTAGGGTTTTTAAACTATGAATTAGTAATCAAAATAGATATAAAATATGCCCATATATCTTTAAACATGATTTGATACATTAAGAGAATTGAACCATAGATAGATCATAGAGAATTTCACAAGAATTAGGGATAAACCCCAATAGAAAATGAACTTGAATCTAGAATTGAAATCCATGGAATTAAGAAGAATTATTAGCATGAGAGTTAAAGGAACTATCATTCATAGTCTTACATGCACAGGTTAATTTGATTTACACTCCTCTTTGAAAGCCCAAAGGGAATTGGAGGCAGTGGAGAATCAAGCTTGATCGAGGAAAGAACTCTAAACATGCATGCATGGAATGTTAATGCTTAGAATAGGTTTTGTAATCTTAAAACAACGTAGTTTAGGACCTTAGAGCTTAGGAATTATGAAAATACCCTTAATGAAAAGTCTTGAAATTTAACACTACCGTGACCACGACAAATGCCACAAATCGTCCTTTAGTACCATCCAGCTCGTGGTATCCATCCATTACTTCCTTCCATCATTTCTTACATTCCTCGGTCACCATGGCGGCTTCATGAAGCAGAGTGAATTACTTCCACCTAAAGGTGGTTACTTCCTCCCATTGCTTTGCTAACTTTCCAAACTTTGTGTCTTCAACCATGACAGCCAAGAGGATGAGTCGTTGTAGTCCCAACGACTAATCGTTTCCACCACGTTGACACCACTACCCATTACTACTCACCTTTTGGAAGTCCTCCCACTTTGGAAACATACCGATTGTCCTATAAAATGAGTCATACCATGGCTCGTGCTAGTCACCTTGACAAGGACCACTCTCACAACAACTTTGCTTTTCCATGACTCGTACCACTGAGCAATGAGTCATTCCATGGCTTGTTGGTACTGGACACGCCCAGCCACATTCTCACCATGATAGATACCAAGGTCCGTTGGAGCTTCCCACTACTCGTAGAGCAGTTTGTCCTATGATATTTTCCCCAACTTTACATTGATCTCATTTGCCAAATCTGAGTCTGGAACTTAGGGACTTACGGGTATTACATCAATGCACCATTTAAGTGTGGGGTGGAGTAAAGATTCCATTTTTCTCTTTATTTGCTATATTTGTAGTAAAATTCGTGCCATAGTGTCATTCCTATGGTAGTAGCTCTATGATTTGTTAGGTCATGTTTTGTAATAGTTAGTATTGATGATGACTGATAGCGTGGATGCCTTGTGATGTTGGATAATTTGTTTGTCTATGGTAGTTTAGATTGTTAGGTTGTTAATTTAATTTTAGGTAAAAAATTCAATGTCAAGAGTGAGTAAGCATCATGATTTTGTTTGAAAATCTTTTGAAAATGGCATGTCTCACCTACTCTTCAATTTTCTTATGGCCTCGAGTTCTTTTGAAGGAGACCTTTTGACAGGTAATTTTTTCATTTTTTAGGAGTCGTTATGAGTACGATACAGTGGTGACCCTTCCCTATGATGATGGATGACAACCATCTTGAGGGAATTTAGTCACGTTATCTTTTTATTTATTTTATTGGAGTCGAGATATAAGTCACTTGTGTGTTCTATGACATTCCACTTAGGCAGCTAAGATAGAGGCAATAAAGTGATCATCTTACATAAGAATTCCATGAGAACACAGAAGTTCTTTAGCATTGACTCAATATGCTTAGGGATTAATAATAAAAGAAAATACATTCAATGTGATTGTATGAATGTGTAGCTATAGGAAACATTAGAGTCTTGATACCATGTGAGGTGAGATTAATGTTTTATTTTTGAACATATTGTAGCATCTAGAACTTTCCTTAATGTATGATTGGATGGCACAGTAGTTAAAGAGTTAAGATATTATCAAAGCATTTCTATGAAAAAAGCCATGTTTCCCATGCTTGTTTTCCCTTCTTGAATATGCTCACTAGTCAACCCCCTTGAGCCATAAGACTTATTCTATTCTTAGCCACAAAAGTAGCCTATTCTCTTTTCTTGTGAGACCTCCAAAAATGTTGATCAGTCTTAGGAACTTTGAGACTTGAAAGTGAAGGTCACGAAGGAGAACGAATGACAAAGGAAGGAAAAGAAAAATATGTGTGGAAAATGGAAAAATAAAATAGGAAGTAGTGGTGCCAAAAATGTGTTGTTTACTTGCTTCTAGGAAAATGAAAGAAGAGTGAAAATTCTAAGTGATTCTATGAGGAAAGACTAGCAGTCAAGTTGTGATAAAGGGGCATAAAAGAAAAGAAAAAGGGTGAGTAAAGTTAGGAGTGGCAAACAAGGCAAAGGTGGTAGTTCGAAAAAGTCTTAAGTGCTTAGAATTGGTAGTCACTATAAAATAAGAATCACCTTCTACCCATCCAACTAGGGTGACATTACAACTGAAAAAAAGTCCTTATGATCTTAATCTCGAAAAATGGCTAGGTAGTCTAAGTGTACTTGAAGGGCAAACATGGTATGTGCATATGTATGATACATCTTTTCTAAGTGTGAGTATACCTTACTTATTATGTTCCGCCATTGCATTGACAATTTTAGATAGGAACATCACTAAAAGTAGGGGGAATAAGATTCTAAGTTGGTGTAATAAATTTTGCATGTTTTCTACTTAATTATGTTGGCCCTATTATGAAAAAATAAGTCGGTTATAAGAGTTGTGTTCTCTTGAATGTAGAAAAATACGCATGTGTGCTTGATGCGAATTTCTTGAGTTGATGATCCACTTATTGTTATGCTCTCTGCTAGTTGTTTGAGTTTTAATTGATAGAGGTGATAAGTGATCAGAAAATAATGAGTTTGTGCATAGAGTCGAGGATTGTTCGTGGTCAAACAATAATTTAAGAGTGGAGTGGTGATATTGGACATAATCTTATGCCCATTTGCATGTTTTTACCTATATTTTACTTTGTTTTGTGTTCATAATCCTTATGAAATGTAGGAATTCATGTTTTCGTGTGTCTTGTGAGCTAATGAATGTTTCTAGATGCTTGAAGTGGAAACCAAGGAAAAAGGACATAAAAGCCCGACTCGGGTGAAGAGTTTGCGAAAAGTCGGCTGGGGGCTATGGGTTTGGTGGCGCACCCAACACTTGTGTTTTAGAGAAGTACACCTAAGTAGGTGCGCATGGATGGCATTGGGAACTAGGTACCTTAGCTCAGGGGAGATAAGAACTTACACCTTGACGAGATGGATGGCGTGGAACCCTAGAAGCATTCTAGACTTAAGAAAATTTTCCTTGTCATCCTAGTGAGCGGGGCGCGAGAAGGGTATTGAAGGTCATAAATTTGACTAACACTCTAGTGCTATGAGTGAGTAAGGGGCGCGGAGGTGTTAGAAGTGCAGAAATTGCTCTAACTCCTTGGTGCTATGGTGAGAATGGGACTCCGGAGCCAATATTCATAGAAATTTAATTAACTCCTTGGTGCTATACGCTTGGGGGCGGCACTCTAGAGCCTCACGAATAGGATTTTGATGATTTTAAGTCAATTACTTGAGGGCAAAAGAGTCATTTGAAGGTTCACCTATATATATAACATCTAGGGCATTTCTAGCATATCGATTATTATATCGTTCATCATTACGAAGGTTGTAAATGCAACTTTTGGGAGGGGGCCAGACAAGTTTCTACATAGGTTTCTTCTTTTTTTCTTGTTTTATTGAGAATGGTAATGATGTACAATGTTTTTATGCTTTTCTACAGTGGCTAAACACCCATTCTAGGGTTTTGTGATAGTTGATGGTAGAAATTGGAAAAGACGGAGTCGGTGCTATTTTGATTCTTTCTTAAAAGATTGTTTATATTTACTAGTTATAATTTCTTATTCACTAGCTTGATCAACTTGTGAGTAAATCTATTGGACTTTGGTTGAACTTGGGATAGGGACGTAAGGAGTTGAAAGTAAATACTCCAACGAGGTCGGAATTGTTTGGCCTATTGGTTGAAGGTTAGAAGTTGTTGTTGAGGATTAGGAATATACCCTTTAACCTTGTTCAATTGAAATACTATTAGGCATAATCACAATATTTCTTCTCTTTCACATAACCATAGTATATAGGTGTTAGGGTTCATGAAATAGTTCTTGGATGCTCGGGAGAGTGGCAAGAAATGGGATAGTAACTTGTAACTAGCAACCTTAGGAGGAATCAATCTAGCATAATCACGTCTTGAAAGCTCAACGATGTGAGTTCCAATTTCATAGATTTTCATCATCATTTTAAATACAAACAAGTTTACTACAATCTTAGTTTTAATTAATTTTACGTTTCAAGATTTAGTATTTCAATTCTCCAAACCATTCTCGATTTTATCGGTTTAGTTTAAGAATAGCAAAATAGTAACAACCTTATAACGATTAATCGACAAGTCTCTGTGGGATAGATAATAGGTACTTCCAGTCCTATTACTTGAGAACCACGTGCGCTTGCATGCTTGTGCGGCTCAATAATTTTAATTGCCATTGTTTAGCCATTTGTGCCATTGTGTGAGGAATATATGTGTACACCATTCTTTTAATTTGATATCTAGAACTTTCCCCGTGTGTGTGCAAAATGAAATGAGAATGTTGAATCTAGCGGAAGTGATATAAGCATTTCTTTGGTAGCCTATTTATATCGATTTTGACCTACCTAGATGTAATTATCCTAGTTATCCATTTTGAGTCTTAGCATATTTTTTTTTGATAGCCATATTACAAGATTAATCCCTTTTGTTCTAGTAACTATCATTTAACCAAATGACTCCTAAGGCACTTTAATGAAATTTTTTGCATGAAAGAAGCATAAGCGGAAAGTGAAGGGAAAAGCTAAAAATTTGGAAATTATAGAGAAAGAGAGGATTTGCTAAAAAGGAGGGTGATGTTAGTACGGAAAGAAAAAGAAGAAAAAGCTTTGAAAAAAAACTTTCAAGAATGAAAAAATTGTGTATGATCTTAGTATTGAAAAATTTCCACTAGTCACTAAGTTGAAAGTTGGCGAAACAAAAGGAGGTATAAGGAGAAAAATAGGAGATTGAAGAATATGTTAAAAAAATCAAAAGAGTTATGAAGTATTAAAGTGCTTGGGGTGATTAGTCACTATCTTGGCCAAACAGTTCCTACCCGTCCCTTTGCGTACATTACAATCAAGTTAACTCCTTGATTCATTGATTCGATGTTCTATATTCGTGAAATATTACACTAGGGGAAAGCCTATGGAATTAAGTCTATTGCATGCATGTTTTCTTTGGGAGCGGAAAATGTTTATTTATGCCCAAGTTAAAATTGTTATACATATATCTTGTGTGTGAAGGGGCGACTTCCCAAATGGTGAGGACACATAATAGTAAGACATAGGTAAATCTTGGTTACTAAATTGCATATGATTTCTATTTGCCCAAATATATCTTGTTGAGTTAGTTCTAGAAGCTATGTGATTTTGAACTTTGACAATTGAATGTTAATCCTATATGCATGTGAGAGAATTGTTGGAGCTTATTTATTTGTGTAATGATCGTGCGTGTAGTAGACCTTTTTCATATTGATTTCTTTTACATCTTTCGCTTTTATTTTCAAAAACATGAGCGGCTAAATATCTTAAGCTACGGTTATGAGAACCTTGATGCATTAAAGAATGCAGGCATAATAAAATTGTGATTCTTGAATGGTGGTGGGTGGATCGTTATTTTCTTCATCTTATGAATGATTGTATGTATCTTTTAACTTGCCAGACCAAGGAGGTTGAAGTTAGAAAAAGTAAAAAATAATGGAAATTTGAGGCTATAAGCCCTCATCTTAATTAACTTGAACTCTAACGTAGTTAAGTCAAGACTTACCGCGAGACAAAAATATACACACTTTGGTCAGAAGGGAGATAAGTGAAATTCATCCACCAAGGTCGAGACGTTAGATGAACTAGATGTAAGGCTTACACTAAATTCACTAGGATAGATCACTAGTAAAAGCCGACTTAGTTATTAAATCATGGGAAACATAATCCTAGTTTTGTCTTGATAGTTTAATAATAACTCAATCATTCTTAGAATTACTTTCTTCTTTGTTTTATTTGTAAATTCCTTTCTAAAATATTAATTGCAAGTTAGTTTATTAATCATTAAAATTTAATATATTATTTCTTCCTATTCCTTTTAATATCAGCCCTAGCCTTTGTTGGGTTACCGTATTTGATAGCGACCAATTTATACTTCAATTGCGAAGTATAATTTCGGCATGATTAGTTCCTAGCCCAACGGTACACTCCACTTCTATGTCGGAAAACATAGTTTCTAACACATGCCGGGGAAGGCTTATAAAATCTCGGTTAACTACTTCCTCTTTTTCGAGAGAACAACGATACTAAAATAGCCCATGATGCTTAAAATCGACGGATAAATCTTTTGGAAAGTTTGGCCTTATCAGAGAGCTCTATTTATGAAAGTATGTCTTTTTTGAAGTCCTAAACATAGCTCTTGGGCTCAAAGTGATACATACTTTAAAAACAAAGACTAAACAATTGTAAAATGCCTTTTAACTCTTGAAAACTCATAGTCATGCTAAGACAACATTGCTCAACTCACACAAATCATATTTGTGGCATGAACAAAATCTATGACAATAGATGTAGTTGTTTCCTAGGCGTAATGCATATGTACGCTCAAAACATTTTATCAATTCTATAATTTTGACTCCTTAGGAGATTGACCTTTTTTTAATGCATATTCATAAAATTTCATAACAATTCACTAATGAAGATATTTAATCTTAATCATGCAAGATATATAAGGTTCTCTAAATTTTATACATGAAATCACCAAATCATTGAACAATTCCTCAAGATCATGTAGTAAGATCTTTGCATGATTTTGAATATAGGAATTGTAGGAAGAACATGATGTCCCACATTTTTAGGTTGTCTTACATGTTGTAATGCTCTAAAAGCATGAGAAGGTCAGTAGTATGAGTTTGAGATAGGGGCTACCAAGTACCTTGAGCTAGGAAGGGTTTTAAGCTTGAAACCCCAGCGAGTACAAGCTAGGGCTTACGAATTCTAAGCTTGCATGCAACAAAATATCATAAGACGAGCTTGGAAAAGCTTACCATGGAGCAACTAAAGCTTGAATTAGAGTGAGAGGGCTGATCCATCGAGCTAGAGGTTAAGAAAATGAGTAAAGGGTTGGGGTGGAGATATTTATAGACATAGGGATAAAAACATAACTTATAATACGAGTCATTGATACGGATCGTGGATTGAGTTTGCGGTCTATAAACAACATTTTAGATTAAACTAGGTAATTTCACTTCTCTAAAGTCTCATTTATGTACTAAGGTACTGATCACGCCCAAATTACACTTCGCATTAAAGTATAAAGCAGTCGTTGTAAAATATTACCCAACATAGATTGGGGTCGAACCCATAGAGAATAGGGAAGAAACAATATGTTAATGATGATTAAACTAACTTGTAATAAATATTTCAGCGGGGTTGAAAAAATAAAAAGAAGAAAATAATGCTAGCAATGATTAAGTTGTGTATCAAATTATCAAGACAAAAGTAAGTTAGGTTTCCATAATTTAATAATAACTTAGTAGGCTTTATTAAGGGATATATCATGGTGAATTTTGTGTAAGGCTGATGATTAAGTTCACCTAACATCTCTCAACCTGCATAGATGAATTTCACTTAAATCCTCTGGACTTTAAGTGTATGTATTTCACTTCCCTCACCATAAGTCTTGAGCTTAACTAACCTTATTAGAGCTCGAGTTACTTTAGATAAGAGTTAGTAGCCTCAAATTGCCAATGTTATTTTCTTTTCTTAACTTCAACCTCCTTGGTCGAGAAAGTTTAAGATACGGGCAATTAAGCATTAAGATGAAGAAAATAATAATCCACGCAATTCACCATTTTAAAAATCACTATTTTGCCTACTTTTGTTAATCCATCATTGTTCCATAACCCTACCTTAAGAGATTATCCGCTCATATTTATGAGAAGAAAAATAAAAGATGTACAAGAAATCATAATGAAATACCTAATATAATATAAAATTATTTAACAAAATCTCCATGCTAAGTTGAATCACAAGAACATGATGAATCTCCCAATATTCCACTAAGCTATTACTCAAATTAAGTAAAGCATGAATTGTGCAACACTATCAATTGGACTTCAACTATTAATTGTACTAAAATAGGACTTGGACACCTAAAACATGTTATGAGAGTGTATTTATACAAGTACATTAGGTCCTTATTGTTCCTTCTTCGATTAGAATTGGGTTATGCTGACTACTTCTAGTAGAATAGGAGTGACTTCTAGTCGTCTGGATAAGCCGAGTCCTCACAGCTGCTCAAGGCACAACTTCCTTGGTGAATAGGGCCTCCCCAGCTCCGTCCTTGCCTTCGTGTCACGCATGCCTGCACGGAGTGTGCTACGGGATGCCAACTTCTATCATGCTCATTTCATCAACCTCATTTTGTCATTCTTGCTCTTTCTAGCCACAATTAAACCAAAATTCATTCTTGTTGCAATCCATGTTTCTTCAATATTGTTAATAATGAATCAAGAAAGAGAGCTCGGGATCTACAAGGTCTCTTCATGAAAAAGCACTTGAGTGCATATGAGAGTCATCTAAAGGATTCCATGTTTTGATCCTAGCTTTGGAAGAAGAAGGAGCACATAATGGCCAAAGGAGTGAAGAAAGTGGTTAGAAGTGAAATTGGGTAATATTAAAATTCAAAGAAAAGACCATCAAACAACGCCCTTACTCATTAAGGGCATATTTGTAATAGTCTCTTTTTCCTTACATAGTACAAAGATGGGCTCTTTTAATTTTCATGGTAGATTTTCATGACTTTGAATAAATAATATTTTAATTGTAGTAGATTGCTAAGATTTTGTCATGATTTTGATTGTTAATTGTGTAGAGGAGAGAAGGTTGCGAGGGAATCATCTACCCCTTGAGGTCTTTTAAAACTCTAAATTGTTTCTTAATTTGAGAATTGGATGTCCTTTTTTCGCAAGGGCTGCTAATTCCAATCACTTCTTCTAGTTTGCTATCTTCCTTTAATTTCTTCTATCATTTTCGTATCTAGAGCTAGTATTAGTATTGTTCTTATAATACTAATCTTGGTATTTAAGTATTAAATCAAAAAGATAAAAAAAGTCACAATTTAGAGTAGAGAATTCAAAAAAATCCAATTTTTTCTGTTTAATTTATTTGTTTGACACTAGATTTTTGTTCCCTAGTGTTTTCTATGTCTATATCTTAGGTTCTTCTTGAAATTTGAGTTTGGATATCCATACACCATTGAAGACCTTTAAGATTGAACATTTTATGAAAATTGCAATTTGGGTCTTATTGATTAGGGTTGAATAGGGCTAGAATTTGCATGGGTTTGTTCTCTACAACAAGGGAAGAAAATCCTAAATTTTGAGCTCATTTGGAGAAGTTTTGACCAGGTTTTTGTTCTTCATGTTTTTGGTGTTCATGAAGATCTTCATATCTTCAAGGTGAAGAAAGGCCCAAAGGTATGATGTTAGTGGGTCCATTTGTGAAAATTGTTTTGTTGGAAAAAAAGTAAAATCGAGATTTTCCTAAAAAAAATTAGATTTGAAAAAAATAGAATCCGTGTGGACGCCACGTCGGGGGGCCCAGTACTAATCAGCATTACGTCGGCGCCAACACGAGCCATGCATGCGCCAACGCGGCAACGTGGCCCGAGCCACGCGGGTGACCGATCGACGAGCGGCGTAGCACACAAGCTGTTTTCCTTCCCCACTTGTTGATGAGCCCGCAAGTGTACGGGTCGTACAAGTATCTGATGGCTCTTTTGAAGAACCGGATGTCGAACCCACGGGAATAGGAATGCAGGGTGAAATCTTTCAAGCGTTAATTTACTACAACTATACGGTGAAGACAGCGATGCCCAGAAAAATAATTGGTTTTTTGAGAATATGCTTTTATACTACACTAAGCTAATTATACAATTGAATCTAAACAATGGATAGAGCATGCGAGATTCACAGAAGAATATGTGAAAGAAACGAACTATTAATTTACGTGGTTTTATCTTTCCTCAGGTTGCTAGTCAGACTACGCCTATGGATTAAAACTCTAAATATTTAGCAACTTAAGAATCATAATCCTTCCACCTACATTTTCGTGATAAGAAGGAATTCAAGTTCTAGCTATACGAAACGCGGTTCCACACATGACTAATACGACTTTGGGTATATTTCTATCCAGAAGGTAAAATCAATTCCCAATTCTCCCGAACCAAGAAAAGATCATATCCTATTAATTCACAACTTTCCAATTTCTTGCCCTCTCTGGTGAAACTGGACTTTTTGGTTTTACACTAACATTGGCAGATATTAATGCAGTAAGACAAGAATTAAATAGAACAACCATGGAAAAGAAAATAAGCAGGCAATCAATAATTACATTTGCAACACAAGTTCATAACCTCAGCCCAAGAAGGAGAATTAGCCACTCATTTGTGGATTAAACATCCTAAAACAAGTGTTAATCATACAAGCAATTGAAAGGAACAAGAAGAGATGAGAAAAACCTAGGAATTTCGTCCTCAAAGCTTCCTGTAACCCACATTCTTGCTCCACCAGAGTCGAGAATCAGTGAAAATGCCCCTAAGTGCTCTATTTATCTAGGGATAAATTTTCCCGAATAACGAGCAACGTGTCACGGCGTGCAACGCGAGCCTTGTCTGCGTGCACGGTGCAAACGCGGAAGCCCTCGGTGTCCGCCCGGGTAATTGCTACCAACGTGGCACGGCGTGCGTCGCGAACGCGCCAACGTGCCACGGTTGTCTGAGACCTCTCGTGCACCATGCGAATAATTTGCCTTCCAACGTGGCACGGCTGATCGCGGACCTTCATGGAATTTATTTGGAATTTCCATCCCAGTGAGAATGCATCGCGATGGCGGCGTGCCACGGCTCCATCAGCGGAGCCACTATGTCCTCGCTTCACCATCCGCTTCCTTGCTCGTTCCCAGAGTTCATCCTTGATTTCTTCCAACATGTCATTTTCATCAACAAAAGCATGTTTTCTGCCAAAACAACGCTAATCATGTTGGTTAGTATAAATTCACACTTCATTACAATTTACATGAGAATGTACAATTTACATGAGAATGTACACAATTTATTAGACAAACAAGACGAAAGTTATACATTTGAGTATCGATTTGGCATATAAATATGCCCCTTATCACTTGTGCGTGAGGTGCGTGCAGCCCAATTTTAGAGAGCATATTGTTGGCTTTTGGCCAAACTTTCCCTAAGTGTTGGGGGATTTTTTACCCCAAAATTTTTCTAAGTGTTCAAACATCATGATTCTTTTTTCAAACTCATTTTTCTTTCGGTTTCTACATTAATTAACACATTTAATTAGTTGTTTAATTAGTTTTTCATCTTTTTCATCTCAATTAATTCCCAAAAACTACTAACATCAAGTACTTCACCTACTTTTTGTTACTTAGTTTTTTAGTCAGTTTTTTTTCGTGCTTCTTCTTCTATCTTTTTTTCTTTATTACCCTTGAATTTTCTTGATTCTATCATGTTAGCGTGTGCCTTCCTTCATTGATTCAACAAGAATCTATTCTAGACCTCAAGTTGAGCTTGGCCACTTGAAACTCAACAAATTACACAAGCTTCAATCTTTGGTCGTGGCAATTGTGTGGCATCTAGGGTGAGCATTTCTTGGGTATGTGTGAATTTTTTTCACTAATGTAATGAGTTTCTTGCTTTGTTTTTTTTCTTCCATAAATTCAATGGCTAATTAAGGTGAGGTGAATAGGGTGCCTACCGAGGAACCCACTTTGCACGATGTGGTGAACATGATAACCACCTTATCTTCCCGTATGGAAGGGAGGATGGATAACTTATAAAATCCTTTTTTGGACTGTGAATCAAGGAATAGAGACTCTACTCCTTTCTATCACCATGGACAAACAAGTGGAGTTCGTCATGACTCCTCTTCCCCAATTCCACCACGGACTTTTTATAGAATATTCTACCCCACCTCCACCGCTCCCCTACCATCTTCTACCACCCCATTACCTACTACTACCCTATCATATGTTTCTCTACCACCACCATATGTTCCTCCACCACCACCACATGCTTCTCCACCACACCAACATGTGCCTTTTCCTCCACCAAATACCCGTCTTCCAATTAGAAATATCCATCCAATCTGCAATGCCCAACCTTTGGATGGTGAATTCCATGAGGAGTTCCAAGAGGAGTTTGATGATGTGCCCAATTATTACCACAACCATTTTATAGTGTCACACATGAACTTTCAAGGTCCTCACTATAGAAGAGGAGGTCGACATGGTCCTCTGCATCACATGGGAAAAAATGGAGGGGATTATAAAAGAGATGGTCAATGTGGTAGGTTATACCATGATGAGTTCTATGTTGAGGATCCTTGTGGGGTCCATGAGTTCAATGGTTATAATGGAGGTCGGTACATGAGTCTCAACTCCATCAAAGTGACTCTTCCTTCATTCAAGGATGAAAGCAACCCGAATGTATTTCTTGATTAGGTGATGCAATGTGATAGGATCTTTTTGACAAATGAGATGTATGAAAGTCGTCTTATGCAATTTATCAATTTGAGGGTTTTGCTTCAACATGGTGGGAAACTCAAGTCAAGGCATGACAGATGCATGGTTTGTCTCCCACCCCACCTTGGGAAGAGTTAAAAGCAATTTTGAGGTGGAAGTATGTTTCTGAGAGGTACTTCCAAGAGAAACTCAAGAAGATCTACACTTAACAATAAGTAACCAAAAGTGTAGAACAATACTATGTTGAGTTCCAACTTTTGAAGATGCGGATTGATTTTGATGAAAATCCTTTGAATGCTATGACTCAGTTTAGAGCCAGATTAAGTAAGGAGATTTCTTCCCGCATGAGACTCCACCACTGTCTTGATATCGATGAAACTCTTGAGGCGGCTATTGAGATAGAGGTGGGGCTCCAAGAGGAGAAGTTTGACAAATCAAGGGGTTCCAAAGGTACTTTTACCTACAACAAAGCTGGAGGAACTTCATTTTCCAATTGTCAAAGGGACAAGCACACCATGCCAGATGTCAAGAAGCCCTTTGTCAAAAACAATCAAGTAGAGCGGTTCACTCCCAATCATCCCCCAAAGGAAGGTGGTAACACTTCTCGCCTCTTAAATGTCACAAATGTCAAGATTTTGGTCATAAGATGAGTGAGTGCCCTAATCGAAGGGAATCTGTTGTGTTGGACGGTGGTCTTTATTGTTATGATGATGTTGATGTTGTTGAGGGGGTTGACATTGAGGAACCCCAAGTGCAGGGTTATGTTGTAGTTGATGAGGAGTGTGGGGATGGTGATGATGTTGGTGTTCCTTATGGACTATCTAATCGGGTGTTGGTAGTTAATGATATGCCTCAAGAAGGGGAGCTCACCGTTCCAAATTACGTAGTGCGTCGTGCTATGATAAGTAAGGCTATGGACAACCCTAGTCAATAGGAAAAATCTATTCCATTTTAAATGTCTCATTAAAGGAAATGTGTACTCCTTGGTTTTTGATGGTAGTACTTGTACAAATGTGGAAAGTTCTTCTTTGGTAGACTTTCTTCACCTTCCCACCACCAAATACTCTTTTGCTTACAAACATCAATGGTTGAGTGAGTGTGGGTAATTGAGAGTCTATCGTCAAGTTATGGTCAAATTCAAGATTGGTACATACCAAGATGAGATTCTTTTTGATGTGGTGCCTATGCAAACTTTCCATTTGCTACTTGGGAGACCTTGGCAATATAATAGAGCTACTCATCATGATGGTAGAACCAATCGGTATTCCTTTGTACATGAGGGGCACAAACATGTTTATACCCCTTGACTCCATTACAAGTGAGTGATATGTACATCAAAATGAAGGAATTGAAGGATAAATGGGAGGGAGTTGTGGGTAGTAACGGAGTTGGTGCCGGAAAAGTAGTGAAAGTGAGGTGAATCCTAAAGGGCGTTTCCATTGGACCTCCCAAAAGGGTTGCCTCCCTTGAGGGGTATTGAGCATCAAATTGACTTCATCACGAGGTCACAATTGCCAAATAAATCAGCTTACTGGTCCAATCCAGCAGACACTAAAGAACTTCAAAAGAAAATAGATGTCGTCCTTGAAAAAGTGGTGGTGAGAGAAAGCATGAGATCGTGTGCGATTCAAGTGATATTGGTCCCAACGAAAGACGACACTTGGAGGATGTGTCGATTGTCATGTCGTCAACAAAATCATGGTGAAGTATCGCCATCCTATTCCTCAACTTGATGAAACGTTAGATGAATTGAATGGCTCTTGCATATTCTCCAAGATTTATCTTAGGAGCGATTACCATCAAATCCGAATGAAAATTAGGGATGAATGAAAAATGGCATTAAAGACCAAATATTGTCTATATGAATGGTTGGTGATTCCTTTTGGTCTCACTATCGCTCCTAGTACTTTCATACGCCTAATGAACCATGTGATGAAGCCTTTCATTGGTAGATTTATGGTTGTATATTTTGATGATACGTTGGTGTATAGAAAGACCATGGATGAACATGTTGATCATTTGAGATGAGTTTTTTATGTGCTTCGACGTGAAAAACATAATTCTAATACTGATAAATGTTCTTTTAGTGCTGATGAAGTTGTTTTCTTGGGTTTTGTTGTGAGCTCAAGGGGCGTTGAGGTTAATGAATCCAAAATAGATGCTATTAGAAATTGGACAACTCCTACATCCATTGGTGATATTCGTAGTTTTCATGGATTGGCTAGTTTCTATAGACATTTTGTTAAGGGTTTTAGCACCATAGCCGCTCCCTTAGCCAAGGTGATCCAAAAGGATGTAACTTTTATTTGGGGTGAGGAGCAAGCAAGGTCTTTTGAATGTTTGAAACAAATGCTGAGCTCCGCACCATTGTTGCATTGCACAACTTTGACAAGACCTTTGAAATTGACTGTGATGCTAGTAAAGTGGGCAATGGTGTTGTTTTGATGCAAGATTTGAAGCCCATTGCTTATTTTAGTGAGAAGCTCAATGGAGCGACCTTGAATCATTCCACCTATGATCTTGATTTTTATGCTTTGATTAGAGCTTTGGGTGATTAGCAACATTACTTGTGGACTTAAGAATTTGTCATTAGGACCAATCATGAGTTCTTGAAACATCTTAAGGCCCAAGGAAAGTTGAACAAGAGGCATGCCAAATGGATTGAATTCCTTGAAACTTTTCCTTATGTAATCCAATACTAAAAGGGAAAGGATAATGTGCTGGCTGATGCCTTTTCTAGGAAGCATGTTTTAGTTACTACGTTGACTTCCAAATTGATGGGTTTTGAAAGCTTAAAATATTTATATCCTGAGGACCCCAAATTTTCTCAAATCTTCAAAGATTGTGAAGTATGGAGAAGGGACCATAGGCTTAAGGATAAACCCCCAACCCCCTTGCTAGATTTGATGGTTACTTGTTAAAAAACAAGCGTTTATATGTGCCAATGAGCTCCTGGAGGGAACTCCTTATGAGAGAGGCACGTGATGGGGGTTTGATGGGCCATTTTGGCATTGGTAAGACATTGGGTATTCTTGAGAAACAATTGTACCGACCTAAGATGCATAGTGATGTTGCAAAACTTTGTGGTCAATGTGTTGAATGTCTTATTGTTAAATCTAGACTACTTTCCCATGGTTTGTATACCCCTCTTCCCACTCCCCAAAGGCCATGGCATGATATTTCTATGAACTTTGTGTTGGGCTTGCCAATGACTAGAAGGGGTAGGGATAGTATTTTTGTGGTTGTTGACCAATTTTAAAAGATGGCTCATTTTATTGCATGTCATAAATACAATGAAGCTTCTCATGTTGCATTCTTATTTGTTGAACATGTGGTTAAATTGCATGGAATTAATTGATAGGGACCCAAAGTTCGTTAGCCACTTTTGGAAGGAATTGCGGGCCAGACTTGGTACTAGATTGTTATTTTCCACTTTATGTCACCTCCAAACAGATGGAAAAACCGATCTTGTGAATAGGACTGTAGGTTCTATGCTTCGATCCATGGTTAAAGGTAAACTCACATCATGGGAAGATCAATTGCCTCTAGTTGAATTTGCTTTTAATTATATGATTTATAGTACTATTGGTATGTCTTTGTTTGAGGTTGTGTATGGATTAAACTGATAACGCCCAAAATATATTCTTGAATCAAAGAATATACATGGTCGTTGTATCAAAGCAAGTAACCCGATGAGTGTCGGGGTCGAATCCCATGAGGACTAGAGAGTGATGAATTCAACTGTCGATTGAGAAGTTGATTTTAGTTTGCACCATATAAGTTTAACATAAAACATCAAAATTGGGGGAATAAACTTTTCAAAGTATTACTCAAATTTCTTTAGGGAATTAAACTAGAAGAATCAGCTAAGTTGTAGACAATATTTGTAAAATACTAGAGGTGCGGTGTAGATGAAATACTAATTAGATTGGGATGGACCAGGTTAACTT
>JACEIK010004002.1:31595-43768 GCA_018107945.1 Datura stramonium
ATTATTTTTTTTGTTGAATATTTTAGTGTCATCACTCATTTTCATTTTGTATTGTTTCTTAAGAAATACCTTAAATAGTTATGTCTTTTTAAGACTAAATAAACATTTGAAGCACAATTTAATTCTATGCTTATATGAAGATTTTATCAAAATAAATATGAAAACCCCAAAAAAAAAATCAAGAAAATTCAAGGTTTAAAAATCTAATTTTTATTAGTTTGATTTAGTTTATAAATTTAAAAGTCCGACCTAATTGATTTTGTTTAGTATTTGAAAACCCAAATCAAATCGGCCTCGCCCCTAATAAGAAGTAAGTAGGCAGTTGATATTGAATCAACATGGAGTTTAAGAAAAATATGGATACTTTTAAAATTTGTGGCATTAATATTCAGTTGACTTAACTTTTAAGGTATCTTATTTGAAAAAGTCTTTGAATTTTTTTATAAGAGAAATAGGTTTGTATTTGACTAATGATCGAATTTTAAAAGTGACTATTTTCTCAAAAGTAATTTTAAGAGTGATTTTTAGAGGGAAAATTTATTTTGTAGCTTTTGAACATGTACATTATACTCAAAAACACTTATTTTGTAAAGTTTGACCGAATGCTTCAATTTTTTAAAATAAGCATTATTTGAAAAAAAAAAAAAAAATACTTTTAACCTTTCAAAAACTTGTCAAAACAAATTATAAATAATATTTATAACATTTGAATGGCCGTAAGATTTTAAACTCATGAACTTAAATATATCATAATATTTATACGGTTTAAAAGATTTATGAATTAAGAATTCAACAAAAAAAATATAACATTAATTAATTTTTAAAAATATATATATATATATCAGTACTTGTTAAAATATAAATTCTTGTCAGAGCATAATATCATAAGTCTAACACGGAGAAGAATAGTGTTTCTTAACACACGTGTTAGCCCACCACACACCTGGCCCCAAACCCAAAGAAGTAGAAGAAAAAAAGGAAAGTTTGTCCCTGCATGAGATTAATATCAATATGGGAAACGTACATAACCGTATCCCTCTTAAAATTATCAAACTCGTCAGCCGCGATCGAGTTGGAGTAAATTTTCCTGATTATAAAGAAGATATTTCAGAAAATAAACTACTCCTTTCATTTAATTTATTGTTTTTAATTCAATTTAACATAAAATTTTAAAAATATTTTTATTTTTTTTATTTTTTTTATTTTTTTTATTTTTTTTAGTTTTTTTATATTTTTTAACAAAATATTTTTTTAACTTCTGAAAAATAACTTTTGTTATTTCTCAAAAATATTATATTCCTCCAAAATTTAATCAAACACCTTTATTTTTAAATAAATATTTTAAAATAATTTTTAACCTCAAAATTTAGTCAAACAAACAATATAAATTGACTCGGGACAATAGTTTGAATAGATTCTGAATTTTGTGAAGCAGGTAATTCTCTCTCCATATATATTAAATTATATTCCTGCGTGTGTTTGGTGGCATTGGTAAAGGGTCAAAGTTTCATCTTACAACCTGAGTTTGATACCAGTCAGCGGGAAATTTTTCTTTCTCTTTACTCTATTATCTAAAGCATTTAAATGCATATGAAGAAATTAGTTTAAACTATAATATTTAAATTTTAAATTTAGGGATTTTGATTCACAAAATAAGTCATCTTGGATTTAGAACGAAATAAAAATTAGAATGAAATTTCATTTGATTTCTTTGACATTTTCAATTTATATTTATTGTTAATTGAGATTTTTACATATATAACTGTCTTTATTAATATGAAATTATTGTATGTGAAATTGTCAATCTCTTTATATGTAATTTATTTTATAGAGCATAAAATATTTATAAATATAAATAATTGTTCCACCATTAAGTGTAGTTTTCTTTAGCCCAAGAAGTATAGTTATTTTATCTTCTTTTTTTCATTTGGATTCATTTCGCCCTAAGACGAATATCTAAAATCAAAGTCAAGAATTAGTCAAATTAATCAAATATTTATGTTAGACCTTGTAAATAGCATCACATCTGTGTTCAAAGTGGTGTGACATTCCTAATCTCCCAAATTACAAATCCACTTCTTCTTGTGATTAAAACATCTTTATAAATTATTAATGCATTTTAACATGTGATAGTTAATATAGTTAGTTTAGATTAGCAATCAATACTTAATATAGTTATATCTAATTAACTTTTAAATGATTAAGCAAGAAGGGAGAAAATGGAAATCGACCTGCTGCTCATGAGTGGCCCTTCTTGCTATGGATGTATTGAAAGTCTCACGATTGCCAAAAGTTAATCCAAAACCCTGCTAAAACAAATAATAAGTAAAGAACAATTCAAAATCGTCTATTCTGAATCTATGAAAAAGTTGCATGAATGTTTTGTAACTTTATAAGACAATAATGTTAATATTATGATTTACACTTTCTCTATCTTAATTTATGTGGAACAGTTAAAATTTCAAAAGTTAATCAAAAGTAACAAAATAATAAAAAACGTCTATTTTGAATCTATGAAAAATGTTGCATGAATGTTTTGTAACTTTTTAAACAATAATGTAACCATTATGATTTATACTCCCATCATCTCAATCTACATGATACAATTAAAATTTTAAGAGTTAACTAAGATTTTTTTTATCGAAATTTCTTTACATGTCTTTTAGATATCTTAATAAGTTGATAATTACTGTAATTTATAGCATTTTTACATAGTTTGAATATATAAATTTATTTAAAAATTTAAAAACTACATCAATTCATGATCAAAATTTAAAGATTTAAATTTTGAAATTTCAATTATGCCACATAAAATTTTAGACAGGATAAGTAACTTTATAGGAACAGTAGTAATGTCAACATTGTTTTGACAAGGATCCAATGATTAGACACGTTTATCTCCTAAAGGACTTAATTATGCTACGAAGAGTGATTAAATGAATCCAGTAACTAATGCCATAAAAGAAAGACTGAGGTGGGTATTATAGCATCCTCTCCGACAACTTCTTTCGTTTGTAACTGCGCTTTAGTCTCCGACAACTTCTTTCTTTTTCTTTGCAAGGGAGGTTTGTGCACATGAATTAATAGGTAAAATATAAGGAATATTAGATTTTTATTTAAAAAGAAAAGAAAAGTAAGAATGCAGAATGAATTCCCCATCTGAACAAAATGAAAAGGACTTACAAATTTTGGCAAGGCAGAAACTGCAGCAGATTCATGTTGATATTGTTAAGAATTCGTTTTGTTCTCTTAATAGAATAATATCAAAATGAAAAGCTGAATGATTTGGGATCAAACTTCAACGAAACACTTATATTTATATACTTCATGAGGTGGGACCTGTTACATCAAAATAAGGAAGAAAACTTGCATCATGGAATGTTACGGATGTTTCAATTTTTCGATTTTTAATTGGTCAAAATTATTGAAGAATATTTAAAAATAAATAAATAAATTTCTTTAAATATGAAAAATAACTCCTCTAATAAAAGGGGAGAAAAAAAATTTAATAAGTGGCATTTTATTTTGATTATCTCCTTCTATACTTCAAACACTTCATCTTCAGTTATATCCATAGCCCCAACCCCATCATCCCATACCTTTACTTCACTTATACCTTCTATATAATATTTGTCTACATTAACCAGAAATAATTTTTGTGAAAATAATTTTTTATATATCAAACACAAAAAATAATAATAATAAACTTTATTTATTTTTGAAAAAATATTTTCCGCTTACTGAACATTCATTGATTTTGATTTATAAATTTAAAATTTTAACATAATTAATATGATTTAGTATTTGAAAAACTGAATCAACCACGCCTCTTTACGCCCCTAATCAGAAGTAAGTGGGCAATTGGCACTAAATAAATATAGATTTTAAGAAAAACATGAATACTTTTAATATATGGAGTAAATGTTTTATTTAGTCAAATTTTTAAAATTATTTTATTTTAAAAGGTACTTTTAAAATAATCTTTTGTATGTCTGGTTGTCTTTGACTGTCAAAAAGATTTTGAGGAGCTATAAGTATTCATCAAACTTTTAAAAAATATTTCTAGGTGTCCTTTTTTGAAAGTATTTTCAAGAATGAGTTCTTGGGGAAACCAAAATTTTAAGCTTATAGAAAAATATTTTATAATCCTCCAAAAACTCTTATTTTCTCCGAAAAAATTTAATTAAATATCTCAATTTTAAAATAAATAAATATTTTACCCTTTTAAAAAGTTGATCAATCAGACTATAGATATATCATAATAGATAAATGACTATAAAAACTCTATAGACTTAAACATATCATAACATTTTATCTATACTATATTAAAAGTGTAAACGCGTCTTTGCAGAAATGTTGTTTGAGGCTTTTTATCGTACGTTAAAAACGTCGCAATAGAAAAAATAGTCATTTTATTATTTTTTTACACAATTATTATTCAAAATTATTTTTATCAGCATATTTTATCATATTATATTTTTTATTTGTAGCATAAACTCTATTTATGGTGTAAACCTAAAAAATAAATATTTACATCAATTTTTTTTTTCTTTTTGATAGTTAGGAATTTTTTCTATTTTATTTTATTATATTAGATTTTCTACTTATGATATAACTCTAGTTATTGTAAACTTTTAAAAAAATTAAAAAAAAAAATCTTTGCAGTTCTTTTTCCTTTTTTTCCTTTTGCTCTTTTTTCCTTTTGTAAACTCGGTATTTTTTAAATTTTTATATTTTTTTTAATAGTAATATCCTAATATTTTTATATTTTTAAATTTTTTAATATGTAAATTGTTCCACTTCAATAGAAAGATTTATAATTGCGTAATATAATTAAATCAAACTCTTCTACATTAATACCTTATATAATTCATCAACTCTTCTACATTAATACCTTTGATTCAATCTTCGACTTCAACCTTGTGTATTTTCGTGTTAATCTATCTTCTTCTTCTTCTTTTTTCATGTTATAATTTTTTTAATGTTTTGGATTCTATGTCAGCTCAAATTTTCATATTCAAAATAATTTAACTTAGATTGTCTCCTTTAGTTCAGTCTAATATTAACACTATGTTATCTCCTTTAATTGAGTCTTATATTGATATTATATCTGATTTAAATTTTGTGTTATCTATAACTGACATTCTTCGTCTACTCATACATTCACAACTTTCATCTATTCAGGTAAAAACAATCTCTTCATCTCATGAAATATTTTTTTTATAAAATTATAAATTATTATAACTATTTTGCACAATTTGTTTTAGATAATCTTGCAATGAAATCTGAAAATGACGTGAACGAAATTATGTAAAATTTTGCTTCTTAAATCTTTCCTTATTTGAACTATATTAAAAGTTCTAATATTTAAGACTTTAAAATTAATTAGAATTATGTTAACTTATATATCAATCCTTTATTTATTAAACTAACTAATTATGTATCACAATATTTCAATACCAAAAAAATAAATTAAAGAGTGCAATTTTATTATGTATTAATACGTGAATTCCTTCTTCTTCTGTTGCTTCTTCTTTTAAAAAAAATTGTATAATCGAAAATAATAATAATATAGAAACACAACATACTTTAAGTTGTTTCAATTAATCAAGTACTCTTGTTATTACTCTTTTTAGTTAATTCTACACTATTTCATTTCAATTTATGTGAAGTTTGACTTAACACATAAATTAAAAGAAAGAGAAAGAAAATTGAGCTGAAATTATCTCATAAAGGGTAAAATGAAAAGTTTAAAACTAAGTTATTATTAAATATTTAAAGTACGACGACTCATAGCAAAATATTGAGCAAAATATTGTTCACTTTTTACCCTTTTTAAAAATAGCGTTCACACTTGATAAATAGTTATTTAATTATTTTTTTTAATATTTAGAATTTTAAAATTAACTAAATATTTAAAGTATTAAACTTCATTAATTCTCTTTTATTTGAAATATATAGAAAATATTAACATTTATATACACATATAATGTATGCATTTAAGTGGTCATGTAAAAGTAAAAGTGTTTTTTACCTTTCAATCAAACGATATTTCTATGACCTTTTTGTTCATTGAAACAAGTATTAGAACATACTGAAGAAAGAACTGCTATTGTTTGAATCAAACTCTTAAACATACTATTTATCAATTCGAAATTCATAATTTTCTTTCTAAATCCTTATATTATTACATAAACACATTTTAAAAATATTATTTATGCCATTTTTGTAAATTTATTCATTAATATGAGAAACATGCGCGAGACGCGTACATATAGACTAGTACAATTATAAATTAAAGAACTTCAACAAACTCAACAATTTTTTTTAAAAAATGTGAAATTTTTTTTGGTTGGTTTTTTGTTTTTTTTAATATTATTATTTTTTCTTGAAAATTAAGATTAATGAAAAATAATATCATGTAAATTGAAATCAGAGGAGTAGTGTTTCTTAACACATATCTTAGGTTTTTGTTGATACATATATGGATAAACAGATTGTGATTCTTCCTCTAGATGACGAGAGACGAAAAGAGAATTCGCTTTCATCGGAATATCCGATTCAAAGGCAAGAGACGAAGAGACAATAAGTTCATTTCGAGTCACAAAAAGGATCAGATTGAAGAAGAAAGGTTAGGCACTTTCTAAAGTCATTTCAATAAGAGGTTGCTTCTTGCATCTTGGCTAATTCAACTATTTCATTGATCCAAGGATGAATTTCCCTTATCCCTTAAGCTTCAAGCTAGAAAGGCTCAACAAGTACAGATTTTTAGATTGGCATCATAGAATTAGAAAGGATTATCCTGATCCAGAATTTGCAAACACAACATAAGTAAAAGAATGCTATGCCAGCATAGGATAGTTGTACCGAGTGAAAACTTCTTTTCTTAGGATGAACTGTATAAAGATCTTCTTCGTCGATAACAAGTCTTTCAAACCGGAAAGCTCCTTTTTGTTTGTTTTGGAGGTAGATATAAAGAGAAAAACTACAAGAAAGCAAAAGTCTAGTACCGAAAAAGCCAATCAATCTCTAAGATGCTTTTCAACTAAGGACATGGAAGAACCGCTGCGACCTAGAGATACCCTCCGTCGCCGTTACAATGGGAATGCATCCGCTCCTTGACACATATTTTGTTCCTAGCCCCCACCCCATGTAAATTGAAACCAAAGGAGTAGTATCTCTTGACACATATCTTAGGTCTTAGCCCCCACCCATGTAAATTAAAACCAAAGGAGTAGCATCTCTTAGCACATATTTTAGGTTTTAGCCCCCACCCCATTTAAATTAAAATCAGAAAAGTCGTATTTCATAAAATATATCTTAGGTCTAAGCCTCCACCTGTCCACATATGGACCCAAACCAAAAAGAAATATGATTTAAAAAAAAAAAAGGGAACCACCTAATTAATGTTACAAAGTTTGTCCTACTACCTAATTAACGTAGATAACAGTATCCCTCTTAAAATTACCAAACTTAGCCATGATCAAGTTGGAATAAAGAGTTTACTTGGTATGTGGGAAGGTATATTATGTTTTTGAAAAAAAAAATTACTCCTTTCGGTTAATTTGATTTAACACAAAAATTTTAAAAATATAGAGAAAAACAATCAAAAATAAAATAAAATAAGAACTGCTTATTGACAATAATTTGATTAGACTTCCGAAATTTTGAGAGGAAACAACTTGATAGAAAGACCATAAATATAAAGAATTTAAATTTTTGGGAAAAAAATAAAAAATATCTTTAAACTAAGAAAAATTAAGTAAAAATATTATCCCTTAATACTTTGGTTCAAAAGTGTTTCGGTCGTGAATTGTTTGGCCTAAAAATGCTACACCTTTCAAATACTAAATTCATAATTATATTGAAGAATGTGGTGAAGAAATTACATATTCCAAATCAAGCATTAAAAAGAGACGTGATTTTCTAACTTCTGACAAACTTGGTTTTAGTTTTATAACTTATAAGAAATTATTTATTTTTACATATAAAAAAAATAAAAAAATTATTTTCTTTTTATTCAAATGGCAAGTGGATTAGAGATCTCAAACTTGTCAGCACCTAACTTATGTTCTTGTGAGTGTTCTCATAGTTCTGGTTGAAATCTAGCTACTCTAAATATGTATAACAAAACTAATACACGTGTTAACTAATCTTAATTAATAAAAAAATTATTGGACAATACTTCCCTTAAGCTCACCCTAAAGTAGCACGTTAAGCTATATTGTTGTTTTGCACCTACTATTTTAGATAATAGGGTAGGGTATCTTAGAATTGGTGTAGACCCCGACTTAGTGGGAGAAATGGTAAGGGGCCATGCATGTTGTGCGTTAATTACCCACTTGGATTCCGTTACTTCTTTTTCATTTTGTTGTTCCTTTAATTTCCTTATCAACACTAATAAATATTCATACCTCATTCATTCATGTATCTCAGAATCATGTTATACATATATTAATATTCTCATATAATATTTCTCTTATTCGTCGATCTCACCTATAGCGTGCTTTACATACTTGTAAGTTGTAACCTTATGGATTTTTCTAGGACACTATAGCTCTGTGGATACCATGCTCTAAATGAGATTTTTTCATGCCAAGCATGTCTGAAAGAAGTCTTTGTTAGATGGCAAATAGTGCAGAGCGATACGGTTGAGAGGAAAATTCATAAAAACTTTAAGCCCTCCGCATAGTAAAAAATTTTTTGTTTTTAATCTGCACCCCCTAATTTTTTTTCAACTGAATTTATCGAAGTTTCATTCTTACTATTTTCTTAATTTTAATTGTTTTTTTTGTTTAGTTTCTTAAAATGTAATTTTATAAAAGGAAATAAGCCCGTTCATGTTTAAATTTGTAATTAATCATGTTGAAAGTCTTATTCCTATTTATATACTATAGTAGGGTTTTGTCCCCTTGCAAGTCCTTTCAGTTCCCTTAATTTATCCCTACTTCTCATTTAAATTCCTTAAAATTTGCTTCCATTCCTGTCTTGAAAGAGGAACATTGTGTTCGTACAAGAAATAAAAAGCTAAAGAAAACATAGTTTCCAAATGGTAGAGATGGAATCCGCCGTCTGCGGCCCCGTTGTCGTTCCTAAATCTTTGAACTATTATATGTGTGAAAATAACTATGTATGCGAGGAGACGAGTGTATCATAGACAACGGATATATATCCTAGTTATGAAAATTGTTATTATCTATGTTTTATATGTACTTCCTAATTCATACCTACTATATGAATTTATATGCATTCTTTCATGCTCTTATTACACATATAGATATTATATGATTTGATAGTTTTGCATATCTTTCAGAATTATATCAGAATATTCTAGTTTAATCTTTTAGATGATTTTATTGTTCATCTAGAGTAGTATAACCCAATTTTAGATTCATGCTTGACTCTCATAATTCTTTGAGTAGAAAAGTACAGTTAAATTTTTTTTTCATTAATCTTATGACTCCCAAATATTGCATATGGATCAATCATTCATCATAAGTCACATACTAGTGTATAGTCCGTTTATTAGTTTAGATGTCGTCAAATGCACATAAATCAAAGTAATTTAATTTATTAACTTGCATTAAATTGTTTTAGTGATCATGCATAATTGTTTAACAAATTTGCATATTTTCATATGTCATATATTTAATTATGTAAAATTCATATTATTGCTTATATCTATATACATGAAATAGTCAATTCACACCTTTATTTTTAGTACATAAGTCTCGCCTCGCCATTTAGGAGATGGTCAACAATGCCTACTGAATATGTTTGTAATTTTTTCATTCCTTTATTTTTTTTTCTCTTGAAATACAGATAAATCTACTAGCTCAAGGGTCTAGTAACAAAGTTGATCAGTCCAACAATGGTGAGCCATTAATACTCTTCCTGTAATGGCTTATTTATATTTCTTAAAGATGCTTTTGACAGTTCTTATTATGCAGGACCAATCCCATAACTCATAGATGTTTTCCTGATTTTAAGTTACATCAGTTGAAACATAGTATCTGAGTTATCGAGTTATTAGACTTAGTTTACTTTTTAACGCTTTAATTTATTTTTAGTTTATATGCATGATTAAGCTAATCAGATAGATAATAAGTCAGTAACCTACCTGTTCTTGTTGAAGCACAAACTGAGAATTAGAGGCTGTTAATCAACCTCCATTGCAGAGCAAACTGCAGAGAAGAAGAAGAAAAGAGGAAAACAGATATTTGTGGGAAATGGAAAAATTGATTCAAGTAAATGAGTTGTAGCTCTATTTATATACATGATCAGAGTATAGAATATTAACTAAGGTAATTAATTAACTAACTAAATTATTAACTAACTAACTCTAGTTAACTAACTACCTGTAACTAACTCAACTAATTAGTAACTAACTCAACAAATCAGCAACCTCTTCCATTAATTCTGCTTCATCAATTTTTCCATATAATTCCAACACCCCCCCCCCCTCAAGTTGGAGGTGAGTGAGTCACAGCCAACTTGCCCATGATATGTGAATGTTTGTTTCCAGGAAATGCCTTAGTTAAAAAATCTGCAAGCTGGTCTGTTGTTGACACATGATGTAGGTTAATGAGTCCATCATATAACTTTTCTCTAACAAAATGACAATCCACTTCTATGTGCTTGATTCGTTCATGAAATACAGGATTTTTGGCTATGTGAATAGCAGCTTGGCTATCACAGAATACAGGTATAGGCAGATCTGATGGCATGGCCAATTCATTCAGCAACCTGTTCAGCCAAACCAACTCCCCTACAACCATTCTGACTGCTCTATACTCTGCTTCAACTGAGGATAATGAAATGGTGCTTTGTTTCTTGGATTTCCAGCTTACTGGGCAATCACCTAAGAAAACAATATAGCCACTAACAGATTTTATGATGACTGGACAAGTTGCCCAGTCTGAATCACAATAGACAGATATGTTATAGCTTGGTTTGTTGGATAAGAAAATCCCAAGACCTGGACTTGACTTGAGATACTGCAACACATGTAAAGCAACTTTAAAATGTGACTCCTTAGGTGACTGCATGAATTGGCTAAGATGCTGCACACTATATGCAATGTCCAGCCTTGTTTGTGTAAGGAAATTCAACTTTCCAACCAATCTCCTGTATTGAGAAGTATCAGCAACAGGATAACAATCATCTAGGTGTAGTTTGGCATTACAGTCAAGTGGTGAACTAACTGCCACACAATTTGAACAATCAAACTCTTGCAAAAGATCAGTAGTAAACTTCTTTTGAGTAACCATCACACCTGTCTCATTGTATATAAACTCCAATCCTAAGAAATAGTGCAACCTGCCTAAGTCTTTGATCTTAAACTTTTCATGAAGGAAAGACTTGAGAGATTGAATTTCATTTAAATCTGTTCCTGTGAGGATAACATCATCTACATATACTGCAATAAAAACAATTGAACATCCAGATTTCTTATAGAAAAGTGAATAATCACTGGTTGAGTGAACATAACCTCTTGAACAAAGAGAGGTAGAAAGCTTGTCATACCACTGTCTGCTGGCTTGTTTCAGACCATATAGGGACTTTTTAAGCCTGCAAACTAGACCTTTTTGTGCAACTGTCAACCCATGTGGAATTTTCATATAAACTTCTTCATGGAGGTCACAATGAAGGAAAGAATTATTAACATCTAGTTGGTACAGATTCCAGCCCTTCTTGACTGCTAAACTTACCAGAACCCTCACAGTAGTCATCTTAACTACTGGGGAAAATGTTTCTATGTAATCAACACCAGCTTGTTGAGTATACCCCTTTACTACAAGTCTAGCTTTAAACCTTTCCACACTTCCATCAGCCTTATGTTTGATTTTATACACCCATTTGCATCTTATGGCCTTCTTACCTGTTGGAAGTTCCACTAACTCCCATGTGTCATTAGCACATAAGGCATCAAATTCTTGTATCATAGCCTGTTGCCAAGCAGGGTTCAAAGCAGCTTCTTCATAGGAAACAGGTTCAGACTCATGAAATGCTTTGTTAACTACCTGCTTGTTATCTGAATGTAATGTGATTAAGGCTGCTTGGTGACTGGATGAGAGATTAGACAGTAAAGATGTGTGTAAAGTAGGCAATGTGTAGGTATATTCCTCCTATCAGCGGAAGGGGGTTGTTTATATTTGGTACTGCCAGTTGAA